>VDFB02329071.1:0-37485 GCA_007258455.2 Sequoia sempervirens
CCATACAATGCCATAAAGGGCGTCATCTATATAGTCATGTGGTGAGTAGAGTTATAACAATACTCACAGAGGTATATCCACCTCACCCAAGCTCTCTGCTGTCCAACTATATAATTACGCAGATATCCTTCCACCCACTTATTGACGATCTTCGTTCGCCCATCTGTCTGTGGATGGTATCTGGTACTAGGTGTCAGTTCGGTTCCACAAAGCCTGAACAACTCCTGCCAAAAGTTGCTCATGAGCCGACTATCTCTATCGCTGACTATAGTCCGAGGCAAACCATGTAACCAGAATACCTCTTTGAAGAAGAGCTCTGCAGTCTACAATGCTGTGAATATAGTGGTGATCAGAAAAAAGTGTGCATATTTTGTCAGCCGATCAACAACCACATAAATGCAATCTTTCCCTTGGGCTTTCGGCAAGCCCATGATGAAATCCATTGATAAACATTCCCACTTCCTGTCAGGGATCAGAAGTGGCTGAAGCAATCGAGTAGGATATGTGTGTTCCTGTTTGTTCTGCTGGCAAACAAAACACTCTCGTACATACTGAAGAACATCAATCTTTAGCCCTTTCCAAGTAAACCGTTCCTGTACCAGCTTATATGTTTTGAAATAACCGGGATGGCCCGCCATAGGAAGATCATGAAAGGCTTTCAGAACTGTATCCTTCAACTCTGAATCAGGAACTAGAAAAATCCGCCCCTTGTAAATGATCAAGTCATTCACAATGGTGTATCTACTATCCTGCTCTGTCCCATCAACAATGCTAGAAGCCCATTGGTTCTTAGCATACTCTGCGATAATCCTGTGCCTCTAATCCTCAGAGATCTGTGCCATAGCATTCAACTGGGGTCTATGCGACAAGGCGTCAGCTACAACATTCTGCTTCCCCTTAATGAAGGTGATATCAAAATCATACGATTGCAATTTACTAACCCACTTTTGTTTCCTTTCATTTAAGTCTCGCTATCCAAGGAAGTGTTTCAGGCTATTGTGATTTGTACGCACACTGAATTTACTGCCCACCAGATATTGCCTGAACTTAGCCAAAGCGTGCATAATGGCTAACATCTCCTTGTCATAAATGCTATAAAATCTCTCAGGACCCCTAAACTTCCTACTCTCAAAAGCAATAGGGTGTCTCTCCTGCATCAATACGGCACCAATGCCCTCTCCTGAGGCATCACAATACAAATCAAAAGACTTCGTAAAGTCTGGCAATGCTAAAAATGGACACGAAGTCATAATCACCTTGAATCTATCAAAACACTCCTGAGCCTATGGTGAACAAGCAAATGCCCCTTTCTTTGTCAAATCAGTAAGGGGTGTGGCATGTCATGAGAACCCACTAACAAATTGTTTGTAAAAAGCACACAACCCAATGAATCCTCTGAGCTGGGTAAGGTTCTCTGGTACTGGCCACTCTACTATAGCTCAAACCTTCTCAGGGTCCATACTGACTCCCTTGGCATTGATGTTGTGCCCAAGATACAATAGCTCAGCCGTGCCTAGCTCACACTTGGATTCCTTGGCATACAAGGACTCCTCAGCCAAAATACCCAGAACTGTATCCAAGTGAGCCAAATGCTCCTCCCATGACCTACTGTACACCACAATGTCATCGAAAAAGACCAACACATATCTCCGCTGCTAAGAATTGAAAACTCTGTTCATTGTTGCCTGAAAGGTAGCAGGGGCGTTGGTTAGACCGAAAGGCATAACTAAAAACTCGAAGTGACCGCAATGGCACCTGAAAGCAGTTTTCTCAATGTCCTGCTCCCTCATTCGAATATGATGGTACCCGAACCTCAAGTCAATCTTCGTGAAGAAGATAGCACCGTGCAACTCGTCAATCAACTCATCGATGCGGGGTATAGGGTACCTGTTTTTGATTGTTTTCTTATTAAGCTGGCGGTAATCTATACACATCCTGAGTGACCCATCCTTTTTCTTCACCAATACTACCGATGAAGCAAAAGGTGACTTGCTAGGTCTAATATGCCCCATAGCCAACAACTCACTGATTGTTTTCTCTATCTCGTCCTTGAGGCTTTTCAGATGTCTATATGGTGTGATCATAATGGGCTTTGCGCCCTCCTCCAACTCGATAATGTGCTCGATGCCCCTGTTTGGAGGTTTGCCTGGTGGAATGTCACTAAACACTTTAGAATGTTTAGTCCTTAGCTCCTGAATGTCAGGATGGTACTCAATCTTTTGCTGCTCCTGTTGTGCTGGCAACAACATGCACTCAGCAGCCCAATCCACCATGTCATGACGAATGAGCCTCTCCATCCGTCTGAAAGATACCACTCTCAAATTACTTTCTCTAATGGATTTTATTACATGTGGTTTCCCGTTTACCTTGAACTTCATCTCCATGTCTCGAAGATTGAGTGTGAACTCACCCAAATCATGAAGCCATGCCATCCCAAGTACCACATCAGTATCTCCCATATTCACAATGTAGAATTCAGCCTTGAATTCATAGTTGTTAAGCCACATTGGAAGATCTAGAATTCTCCTATCACATTTGAGGGTGTACCCATCAGCCACCTTGACTTGAATACCCTCAAACTCCTTAGTCCATATGCCTCGTCTCTCTACCAACCGTGCATCTATAAAGTTATGTGTGGCACCAGTGTCAAGTAGAGTAATCACTTTTTGACCGGCTAGGAGCCCACGTAGCCTAAAAGATCCATCTCTCTGAAGACTAGTCAAGTGTGCCTCCTGTAACTTCTTTCCTCCCTCATTTCCACTATCATTTTCAAACCTTTCATCATTTGAATGCTCTGAATCAGCTTGCTGGTCTGACAGATCAGATTGCTCTTCTCCCTCATAAAACCATTCCATCTGGTTACTTTTTGCTTTAGGACGTAGAGGGCATACATGTTTTTCATCGTAAGGTGCCTTGCACCAAAAACATAACTTCTTTTGTAAATCATTCAATGTCTCCCTGTCAAAGGGTGGTGCATTCCTTCTATGTGGATCAGGTGGATCCTTCTTGTCAAATGCTCTGTGCTTATCAAATGATCTTATAGGCCTTGAATAGGATGATGACCCTGAAGAGAACTTGCTATGAGGTGCTGCAAGCTCCATATTGTGTGCCTTCCTCATTGCCTCCTAGAGAGTAGGAGGATCAAATGCCTTGACCCAACCTCTCATCGGCTCATATAATCCCTCAATGAAGAGGATGACAAGTCTTCTCTCCGAAATACTTGTCACCATGATTGCAACCCTCTGGAATTCACCAATGTAGGCATCTAGACTACTTGTCTGCTTGAGCTGAGCTAGCTCTCTAAAGTAAAGTTCTGGATCCTTCTTATCAAAGCGCTCTATGAGCTTGTTTTTGAACTCCTGGTAAGTAGTAACCATGTGATGACCCAATGTGTACATGCCGTGATGCCACCAGTCATGTGCTAATCCATCAAGATGCAGTGTGGCGAATTTAATGGCCTCGTCCTCCTGCATAGGTCTCAAAGATAGGTAATTGTCTAACTTCTGTACCCAAGACCTTGCTGAACTCTTATCTGAGCCATCAAAATTAGGCAAGATAATCTTGCTCACTGCATGTTGAAGATCCTGATTCACCTGTGGTGGTGGTGGCTGGTACTGAGGAGCTCTGCGCTCAAATCTACCTCCACCCCTGGGTCTATGCACATCCATGAACTCATGAAAAGACAACGACTGTAGGAGACCTGGTGTCTCTCAACCCAAACCACTGATGTAGAATGCAATTTTTTTTTGTGTTTTGTTGTTTTGTAGTTTTTTTTTGTGATTTTTTTGCAATAAGATGAAAGGTGCGATTTTGATAAAATGCTTCTAAAATTTATAATAAATACAAGATTACAACTATTGCAACAAATCAACTTCTAGAGCGATGGTAAATGATTTTATTGACTTGCTGAATGCTTACAATACTGAAATGATAACATGCAAACAAAAAGGCAATAATATTTATTTAAAAACCTGGCTTATTTGCAACCGCCTGAAAGAAGAGAAAATGGTACGGCCAGCTTTAGATACAGACTTCTCTTGCTCAAAGATGGATGCAAAACCTTCTGGAGATCTAGGCGCCACCACTGGAGAAGACAAAATGCAAAAAGGCAAGGCAACTTGCTTGATATGAAAGGTACAACCTTGCAGCTGTGTGGTACGGCCTCCAACCAACAAGTACAATATCCGTACGGCTTAGGAAAATGTGCCAAATGAGTAATATGAATAGCCACTGTGAAAGATTCCCTTCTAGAAGAAAATCAATCCAACTATTGACTGAAACCCCAACTGAAATTCCACAAATATGCTCTGTTGTGACTTCTGAATAAAGCCACTTTGTCGAACAAGCTTCAACTGATATTTCACAGCCTCAGTATGTCTGATCATGAAGAGTTGACGTTCTCCACAATCTGGTTGCAAAAACCCTTGTTTCTCCAAACTCCAAATGTTCTCAGAGAGAAAAGACAAAACTCGAATAATCATATCCTTATGAGTTCTATTCTGTCTTTGAGAAATAAATACCTCTCTCACAAGTTCGACCCCCTCAAAAAAACAACTTAAATGCATTTAATAATATAAAATTTGCCCTTTTTGAGACTTAGGCAAATTTATTAATAAATGGCGTCCTTTTTATAAATGAGTAATAAATACTCATTTAATATTAATATTACTCCTCTATTATAAAGTATTAAATACTTTATAATTCACCATTAATTAATACTTTAATATTTCATTAAAGTGACTTCATAATATAAAGTCATAATAATAATCATTTAATTATTATTAAATGCTCCATTACTCTTCATTTGCTCATCCAACTGTCAAACTGAGTCGAAACTGAGATGACCAACTAAGCCAGGTGCCTTGCCTGAAATAGTAACCCCTGTCTGCCTGACTTACTATAAATAGTAAGTGCCTGAATATCGCTCTGTGAGTCTCTACCAAGGCCCAAACCTGAATCAATTGATGGAGTAATGTCCCAAAACGCAGGATAACTGCCAAAAGCAACCCTCTAAACACATCTGTCAGCCTACGAGGGTCTGAATGATAGGCTAACCCCTCAAACACCTAAACTGCCTAGGAAGGGGACATTACAACGGCTGTCGTCTCAGGAGCCAATGTCGAATACTCTCCAAAGAAACTGGTCACGTCGGCCACTGATGTACCATGCTATGGCTGAAACTCTGGCTGGTGACCCTGCTGCTCTGCCTTCGGAGTTGGAGGTGGCTCCCTAGTAATAAAGGTAGGTTGTCTAGGCCTACACTCATGAAAGATAGGTGACGACTACTGCTGTACTGACACCTGTGGTTGATTATGCACCGCAGTCTGCTAGGCTGTCTATACGTATGCTTGTTGGTGAACATCTTTGCCTCATCGTGCCCATCAACTGAGACATCATGTCCATCATGTTATCATGCCTCCGTCTGAACTCGTTCTCAGACATCTCACCTCCGGCAGGTTCTTTCCCTGGATCCCTATGAGTCTCTGTCAGAATCTCCTGATCTGCCATCAGTGTAGTGACACTGTTCTCACTTCTTTGCTAAGCCGGATGCATTGTATGCAGAACCCACGGTATCTCACCTTACGGAATAGGTGGGGCCTATCAATCCTCTACTTTACTTTGTTCTCTCCTCTTCTTTGTGAAAATAGTGTCTCCACTCATGAAAAGTATTGAAAAAGCCACGGGATGGCGGGAAAGCGTGCTCTGATACCGTAAGAAGCCGGGTGTCTCTCAAGCCCAACCCGATGATAAAGCAATAGAATTTTTTTGTGTTTTGCTGAGTATTTGATTTTTGTGATTTTTGTGCAATGAGGGTTTGGCGACTTTTGAATTGAATGATTCTAAAATATATAATAAATGCAATATTGCGAATCTTAAGAAAATCAACTTCTAAAAGATGGCGAATGACTTTATTTAGCTTGCAAAATGATTACAAGGATGAATCTATAACATGCATACAAAAAAGCAACTATTTAATGATTGAAGGAACACGAAATTTATTGTAGCAAGTACATATGGTTTGGAAGTCGAAATAGCAAAAGAAGGCTTTAATCTCCTTGGCGTAAACACCTCACACGGAAGAATGGTGACCAAGCTGAGATCGATAAATGCCAAAAAAGCAAAAGGCGTTTTTTGGTCTTGCATTCACACGCCTCAAAGCTGGAAATGTACGGCCTGTTTAATGATGACCAACAGTGACTAGAAATTGTACGGCCTAAATACTGTGCCTGGATATTGATAACTTTGGCACCTGATCAATCTCTTGTGAATCTGAGACTTATTCTGAAACCCTTCCTTAGTTCTCTTCACTTTCAGCACAAATATGACTCCTGTATAAAGCCACTCTATTGACAAGCTTCAGCTGAATCTTTCACAGCCTCAGTATGCCTGATTCTGAAGAGTTGACGTTCTCCAAAACCTGATTGTAGAAACCCTTGTTTCTCCAACTCCAAATGTTCTTAGAGAGAAAAGACAAAATTTGAATAATCAATCAATAATGAGGTCTATTTTGCCTTTGAGAAATAAATACTTCATCAAAAAAGTCAACCCCCTCAAAAAAGCAATTAAATAAGCATTTAATAATATTAAATTCGCCCTTGAGTCCTTTATCAAATTATCATTAAAGTGGTGTCCCTTTTCTCCATGAGTAATTAATACTCATTAATTAATAATCGCCTCTTTTAATACAAAGTATTAAATACTTTATATTATTCCATCAATAATTTAATATTTCATTAATTGACTTTATAATATAAGTCACAACATTAATAATTCTACAAATATCATTAAATGCTCAAATATTCACTGTTTGCTCACCAAACTGTCAAACTGGGTTGAACTGAGATGACCAGCTGAGCCAGGTGCCCTGCTAGAAATAGTAACCCTTGTTGGCCTGACTTACTATAAATAGTAAGTGCCTGAAAATAACTCTGTAAGCCTTTGCAAAAGCCCCAAACCTGAATCAACTGATGGAGTAATGTCCCAAAACTCAGGATAACTGCCAAAAACAACCCTCTAATCACATCTGTCAGCCTACGAGGGTCCAAATGATAGGCTAACCCCTCAAACATGTGAACTGCCTAGGAAGGGGACATTACATTACCCCTGGATGAAAATCGACAGTACCCCAACCTGAATTCCCCAGTGGAGGATCACTTGCCATAGGGGCAAGATCCCAACAACCAACAATCCTTACCTCCCAACCACTTCCGACAACAATGTCTGGAGAGTGGGTCAAGCTCACATTCTAACCAGGAACTTGTCCAGTCTTGGGAAACTTGCCATCGATTACCACTGAATCAGCATAATAATGAATTATACCAGTATTGAAAAACCTCCAGATGTTTGATTCAGGCATCATTCGCAGGTGATTTACAATTTTCACCAACCAACTGTACTTAATTGCAATGACCATGTGTTACAAAATGCAGATGTGCATATGTGGTGAGGAATGGTGTCTACACCAGCTGACAAAGTTGAACTAAAGAGGACTCTTTCTTTTTATTATATTCCAAATTGTACCCATACCAGAAAGATTTACTTTCAACCTTAGTAGAAATGCCATCAAGTAGATGATTAAAATGAACTTGGGTGATGGGTTCAACTCATATCAGTTTGATAATGATAGAGCAAAAAATTCCGAGAAAATACCAATTTCACAGACACCTTTAGAAACAAGAGAAGCCAATGCTCTTTCACCGAAGAGAAATGTATGATGAATATTAGATATCTACATACTGTACAATGCACGCCTTATAAAGGCAAGAAAAAACAAGTATCGAGTAAACCACCACCCAGTACGGGAAATACGGGAAAAAACTAATCAAAAATAATTTTCCCTAAGTTAAAACTTAATTACTCTAACACCCTCCCTTAAGTGCAACTTAGGGAGAATGAAGATGCAAAATGCGGTATGGGTCCCGACTACACAACCATGTTAGGTACCCATTTACAATGCAACAAAGAAATCTCTCACAAGCGGAGAAAAGGAGAAAAACCCAGTGGGAAAAAACCCTTCCCCAAAAGAGAAAAGGAAAACAAAAACGATGCATGGATGGAGGACTCAATCACACCCCCAAGTACTGCATACATCATATATATACAATCAATGACCCACCCATAGGAGGGAAAGCAGGAGATATCATACCCCCCCCATAATGAAGAAGCTCCATTGCCGATGAAGTATGCCTGAAAGCAAAAGATGATCCAATGCTTGCAAGCAATACCTCTTCCCTTAGGAAGAAACAAGTCCACCAGATGATGAAGAAACCACTCTACATCCAACTGAGAAGGGAAAGAAAGTCTCCAAACAAAACAATCCATCACATGATCATGACCAAACACAAACAAGAAATGCGATAGATCAAGAGAAGGCACAACCAAGTCAACCTCCAAAAACAATCTGAGAGAATCAACTGGCATGCTGCAATTGTCATCAAAGAGGAGAGAAATCCCCTCAAGTGAATCTCCCAAATCTGCAAGGTGAGTCTCTACAAAAAAATCAAAGATGCCTGCTAAGTACTCATCATGCCCCTTCCTTTTACAATATACACAACTGACTTTCTCCTTCTTTGGCTTTTCTTCTTTTGCTGCGGTGGAGGTCTCATTTGACTTTGTTTTGGGTTTGGACTTCTTCTTCCCCTTACTTTGAGAGCCATGTGCAACCAATGCATGACTTGTAGGGACCCCCTCCAACTGGGCAAGTTTGGCTTGCTCCCTTGTTAACCGGTCACAAAAGGTCTTAAAATAGGGCATCTGGAATGCACTACCTATGGCATCCATTGTGGAGTAAAAGGTAGGGGAAAACACAACAAAAGAATCTCTCAATTTTGACAATATCAAGAAGATAGACTCCTTATCGGTTTTGGTCTTTCCACATCCTGCTAGTTGTGACCTTACTGATTTGAATTTTACTAGGAAGTTATCAATAGTAGGAAATGCTTCAGGGACAAGAGAGTTTAACTCAGCCTCCAATTGCAATGCACAAATCTCGCTAACCTGACCAAATAGGTTTTCTAACTTATCCCAGATTTCTTTGGGTGTACCCAACTCATCAACATGGAAAATAAGACTATCTGAAACAT
This sequence comes from Sequoia sempervirens, assembly GCA_007258455.2. Classification (NCBI taxonomy): domain Eukaryota; kingdom Viridiplantae; phylum Streptophyta; class Pinopsida; order Cupressales; family Cupressaceae; genus Sequoia; species Sequoia sempervirens. Next base: position 9,084 of record VDFB02329071.1, read on the forward strand.
TTAAATTCATCAACCCCATAGCTTGATAACATTTATTTTGATGGGAAAATATTTCAAATTCTTTGGTGAGAGAAGGTTGGGTAGCATTTAGAGTAGACCACAAACCCTGGAACTAAAGCAATCTACACATTTTCATTTTCCAGGTGTGGTAGTTGTGAGGAGTTAATAATTCAATGGTCGGAGGGGGATCCATGTTAAAATTGCACTAGCAAACTCAAAAGAATCTCCAATAAGGCAACTTCTAAAAATTATTTTTAACCACTTTGCAAAAAAGAATATCTACAAGCACTGATTTTTGGGAAAAAAATTGAGCCAAAAATTAAGCACCTTATCTCGCAATCCAATTAGGGTCCATCGGGTAGACACTCCACAAGGCACAAGGGGTCCACAACACAACAGATCAAACGCGCGAGCTTCCACAATGACTCCATGTGAGCCTTTGCTCACAACAACATTAGCAAATGCAGTGGTATATCAATATGTCGGCGTTTAAATTCGCACCTCTGGAATGCGTATTTGAAACAAACAGCTATGCACAATAAAACTGCTCTTCAAATTAGGAGGGGAAGCTCCCTCTTGCTGATGGTGTTGAAAGAAAGTAAACTAAAAACTAAGTTGCCTATCTTTTTGATCAGCTAGAGCACAAGGTTTATTAAACACAAACGCCGAGCTGAGATTTTTTGATTTAAGAACTTCAACTACGACTAACTTAAGCTAAAGAAATTTCTAACTTCTCAAGTAATACGCAGAGCAAGAGAAACTAGAAATGAACAAGGTTGATTCTTTGACAAAGTGCTTCAATAAACTCTTTTCCAACAAACATCTACACACTTCAATGTAAGCTGAAATTAAGATCATAAAAGCATAACACAAATAATGGAAATCTGAGACATTATACCAAGGCAAAGGAGGCTCATGATTTTATTTCTCAAACTTCTAGAACAAAGATTATCCTAACACATGCATAGAACAAGAACTTGCAGCTAAAGAGGCTTGCAAACTTGTTCTTACACTTAAGAGAACAACAATTACAACAACTCCTTGTTGGCTAAAGACTCCAACAATTCGCTATCATAAAACAATTGAAAACACTTTGAATAACAAATAGAAGGCAACAATAGGCTCAAAATACTTTGTTATCACTCTTCTTCTTAGCATGGTTCCTAACACGAGTGAACTCCATCAATAACAGCCAGTCGGGTTAAAAAGACTCAACAAATTCCATATCACAATAACTCAAGCATGTGAAAACTAATGAGCAAAGACTTTATTTATAGGCAAAGGAGGAGTAGGGAACCCTAAAATTTCCTTGAGCTATTAATCTAGGCTTCTGTCAAGAAGCAAGCTTTATTTCTAAATCTAGAAAGAAGATAACATTTAACACCTAAGAAAGCAGAAAAAAAAAACAGGAAACACCAACTATTACATTTATCTTCTTTCTCTTCTTCAAAGAATGGATAAGAATTGTTCTAAGAATAGAAAGAAAGCGGAAAAGAAAGCTCAGATGAAAGTCGCTTTAAATCTCAATGACATCCGCTAAAAAGCAGGAAACTATGTCTCGGTTCAGTGCATCTATTCCATCAATAGCAAAGTTGTGTTTTTCCAAGATATCTTCTCCATTTGCAATAGATCTCAAAAAATCTTCAACCTCATTGGTTGCCTTTTCAAACTTTGTTGACATCATGGAAGTGTGACTTGGAAGAGTCTTATGTTTTTCTTTCATTCACTTCAGTACAATCTTCTTGTTGTGTTTTTCCTTATGCATCTCCCACATCCTCTCACATTCGCCCTTTGAGATAGTGGCACTTTCAGGCCAAGGGGGAATGGAGAAACATTTCTCAATCATATCAGGTTTCAAACTGCATATCAATCTACCATCAACTAATTGAATCTCCCTTGTAGCCAGATTGTAATGCTTGATGTAGCTGACATAAACTCGAAATTCGAATCGAGATAGGAATAGACGCTTTCTACAAGTAGGAGTCCAGAGTTCCTAGATTTTCATTGAAGTGTTGCTTGGCGCCTTCTAAAGCGCAGTAGATCAAACACCTGCTTGATGTGATGCAAGTCCGCCTCACTGCTTTGATGTAATCATGACAGAGTTGATTCAGTCTTGAAAACATTGGGAGTATACTCAATTTCGAAAACCTTGAAGAATGATTGTAAACTCACCTATGTTCAGACAAGTTTTGAGCAATTTACTATTTTTAGAATGTTGATTTTTCTTCCTCCAACGGACAAACTTTTGAATTTTTTCTCGGTGATAATGGTTTTGCTCCAAAAATTTCGCTTGCAAGACAACCTGACGACCATTTTTTGAAAATCTTTGAATTTATACCAAAAAGCAACAAACCCTAATTTCTTTCAAATTTCACAAAAAGTTGGCAATCGGTTTGTTCGTGAACACTTTAGAAACTAACCTACCAATCGCGACGGTAAAATAATGAATGCTGATCGAAAGAAGCAACCAACTCTAGAATTCCAAAAAAAAGCATGATATGGGTTTTCTTCAGAAGACTGTTTTGGAAGGACCCAGATGATCAAAATCTGTAAACCCTGAAGATTTCCCTGACATGCAAGAAAAAACAACTTGCTGCAACTTCAAAAATTTCTGCAAAAATTTCTTCAGAAGAATGAGTTGAGGAGACCCAAAAAGCTGGAAATGAAAATTATTAATCTTCTCCTTCGAAAATTTGATCTTCTGGATGAAAAAGCATGAAAAAGTGAGGGTTTATGTTGCTGGTCTGAAAAATTTGATGAATAACCAGAAAACTTGAGTTCTTGAATCATGAAAAACTCTTCAAACTTGCTGCTCCAACTTTCTCCTTGGGACGCCACCTGCAAAAATGATGAATTTTGCATTGAAGTGATGTATTAAATAGACTTAGGGTTTGAAATAAGCTTGCTTTTTTTTGCTTTCATCCTCAAAACCCTAAAAACCTCTGTTCATTGAACCTGGACGTCCATCTTTCATCTCACAAACTTGGAAACTTTGAAAATCTTGAAAATTTTACTAAGGCATGGGAAGTTGGGCACCCTTCTTGGCTAGGGGCGCCCACTTCAAGCAGTGTTAGTCATTTTTTTTATATTTTCAACTTTACACAACTTTAACCCCCTACTTTGACCTCGATTTCCGCTTGCAGACTAATCTGATGAGCGAGCTGAATGATTCATCGTGGAGCCTAACCCATTATGAGAAGATTGTTCGAGGTGCCTCTGACGGAAAATTCTGCTTTGACCTTCAAATTCATGGGAGCCTATTTCTTCTAGGGGCTTCAACTTTCACAATGTTAGCCATTTTTATGATTTTCAAGTTCTTCCTTTTCCTTTGATCTTTGATGAAATTTGATTTGGGAGCTACGCTGATCCTGATCGACTGACCACAACACCATTGATAGTTCGACGAAACGATGAAGTGATCTTGGATGTCAGATCTGCAAATTCTAACATCTCGGGTTTCAAAATCTTGGGCGCCGCTTTCCGTGGGCGCCAACCTAAGCACACTTAGCCATTTTTACATTTCTTTATCCTTTCACTTCTATAGATGATCTCGCCTAATCTAGGTGATCCGAAGCTCGCATTGATGACACTGGGCTTGTCACGAAGCTGAGAAGATTTTGGAGGGGGTTCTCTGGGAGCAACTTCATCAAAAAGTTGAATTTGGGCCTTCAAAAGCTTGGGCACCCCTAGCAAGCTGGGGCGCCCAAACTCACGAGAGTTAGAATATTTTTCACTTTCTCATGTTTGCTTTTGAATCTCAATTCTTAGCTCTCATCAAACCCTCTGTCCAGCTTCTCGTATCTGGCGACTGTAAACTCCAATTGACGTGCTGAAGATATCGTTGGAGAGCCTGATCAACTCTAAAGAAATCACGTTAGAGCTACATTTGCAAATTCATCTGTTCAGGCCCTTGAAAACTTGGGTGCCTCTTCTCTCCTAGGGCGCTCATTTGCTCCATACTTAACCATTTTTCATCTGATTTTCTTTTGATTTTCATCTTCAAGTTCAAACCTCCATTCTGTATGTTCCACTTTGATCTGAATCTGCCGGAGATTGGACAGTCGGATGCTCTGATGAAGACAGGTGTTGCGAAGCTGGCTGAATACTGAAAAGATTGCGCATATTCACAAACCCTAACTACTGAGTTAGGTGCTCCAAAAAGCTGAGCGCCCCTCTTCACCTAGGGCACCCAAAGTTCCCATACTTAGTCAAATTTTGATAATTTTCATGTTTTTCATTCTGACTTCTGTTTGAATCTTCCTTGTTCAGCTCTGAATCCCGAGCGACTGGATGATTTGTTGACTGCACTGTTGGATTTGTTGCGGAGCTGGAAGAGAATTGAGCAACTTTGATTGGAGGCTTAAATCCTAATTTCAACTTTTAATCCTCTAAAAAGATGGGCGCCTATTCTCTCATGCGGCGCCCATGACGAGCAGTGTTAGAAAATTTTCACAATTTTCACCTTCTTCGTTCTTCGTGCTTGTTCACCAACTCGCCTTTTGTTCAATGCTTGAGTGTTGAATGTGACCCTTGGTAGTTGACTGACCTCCATTGATGACCTCAGAGCTCTTGAAATGCTTCTGAAAAAGCAAAATAGACCCATTAGGGCAAAACTGATCTTTTTGATATTCTGACTACACCAGCCTGATATGGAAGTATTTTGAGACAATAAAAATCAGTTTGAACCCTATTGGACCAACTTTCTATTTTTAGAAAGTTTGGCCAATATCCGTTTCATAAGAAACCCAGAAAAACCTAGAAAAAGTTTACTATTTTTAGAAAATTTCTAAATATAGTAGTTTTCCTAAAAAGTAGGGATGAAAAACTGTGATCTGGGTTTTGTAGATTAGGTCGTTCTAAGCAAACCTAGATCGTCAAATTTTGAAAATTTTACGTTTTAACCCCTCATGCAAGACATGCACACCCAAATTTTGACCTTTTTGACTGATTTAACAAGACTTTTACTCATTTCTTCAAAATGTCTAAGTGTAACAAAAATTTTAATTTTGGGGTACAACACAATACTAAAATTGTCTTCCACGCAACAAATGTGGGACTAAGGATCCTAAGAGACAGCTCAAGGAAAGGCTCGGGCCCACACCACAGAAGCCCTAAATGAAATGTTCCAATCGAAACTTTATAAAATATAAAGTTTGTGCTGCTATATTCTCACGCCTCCACAACAAACTGCCTCTACACAAAAATTGAGCCCTCTAAACTCAAAAATCAGGCCACAAAAGGTAAAAATCGTGGCTTCTTTAGAGAAATTTGTTGCAGCCTACACAGACCAAATCGACTCCTTTTGATATCAGGCTGCTTCCAAGCAGAGAAAGGATGCCTCAACAGTCAAAATTGTGGCCAGCAATTTAGGAAATCACCCTCTTCAAGGATTAAAAAAAATGCAGCCAAAGATTAAATTTGCAGCGCCTAAGGAAGAAGAAACGTGCCCTCTTAAAAGGAAATCGCACCCTCCTCTTTCACAACGCAGGTTCCATGCAAAAATGTTCAAATTTAAATCGCTGCTCACAGCCTCCAACTGGTAATTCGTAGCCACAATGACAATCGGCCTCTTTGGAGAATGTGCGCCTAGGGGTCTCCTTCGTAACCTCCAAAGTGAACAACTTTTATCAAGGCCTAGGGCAGCAGCAAGCAAACATGTGCCTCTTACTCCATATCACACTACCTCCAGATGGAATGAAATAATCAAGAAATGAATGAGGCAATTTTGAAAATTAAAAAAAAATTCAAATACCGAATGATGATCTCCAACCGACTCTCCGACAAAAACTCTCAGGGAAGATACTGCGAACTGGGAGGCTCTGATACCATGATAGAGCAACAAATTCCCAGAAAATACCAATTTCATAGACACCTTTAGAAATGAGAGAAGCCAATGCTCTTTCACCGAAGAGAAATGTATGTTGAATATGAGATATGTATATATTGTACAATGCACGTCTTATAAAGGCAAGAAAAAACAAGTATCGGGTAAACAACCACCCAGTATGGGAAATATGGGAAAATACTAATCAAAAATAATTTTCCCTAAGTTAAAACTTAATTACTCTAACAGATAATGTAGGGAATAATAATGGTGATGAATGCAAGATTAATAATAGTTAGAAGAAGCCATTTGGAAATAAATGGGTATAAAAGTTAGTAGTTCTATCTTTGCTCATTCTGCAAAATCTGGAAATGTGACATTCAATGTACAGAACAGATGAATGGTAAGATCCATGAGATCAGTTCTGCATCTGGGTATGAGCCTAGCCTACACTTACATCCGTCTGGAAGCCAATCAACTGTGTCCAGCTCAATCCAATAGGGAGTAGGAGCCAATGGTGCAAGAAGAAGTGGTTAATGCTGCTTGAACAATCACTTTCATTCTTCTCTCCACACAGGGTTGATAACCCCACATCTGTAATCATTCAGTTTGACACATCTTCACATCATGACAGTAAGGGTGGAGACTGATGGTGTAAAGAGCAGATGCGGCATGCCTTTGGGCACTTGGTCAATAGTGACTCATAACTGTTTTGTTGAGAGAAATGAGTCTCACATAAGTGTCTCATATTATGAGAAAATTTCTTATTCTTCAAGTTTTTAGTTTATCTATTTCTAATAAAATTTCTGTTTGTTACTGTTTAGTATATATTACCACCATCTCTTCTTTTTTATCAGGGGTGTTTATTAGTCTTAGACACCTTGCAGGTAGTAGCTTAATTGGTTGTACTTTGAATTCCATTTAAGACTTTGGTAATTTGTGTACATCAATATCAATTTCCTACTTTATTTCTCATAATCAACTTTATTGAGTTAATGGCAAAGACTATCCATCTGCAGGCAAGAATTATGAATATTGGCTCAAACAGCACTAATAAACTCAAGTACTCCTATAAGAGTGTGGGGAGTTGCTAAATCGCAATAAATGAATGAATGCACAGATGTGGGATAACCCTTCATGGGGCCAGGGGAACAATATTAGAATGAGTTTCATCAACTTTAGTTTAGATCGTGTGATGTTAGAAGAAATTCATCTTGTCATCTGTCTGAACAAAGTGGAAGGCTTCATTTTCTGCGGGTTTACACTAAAAATCAGACATGAAAAACGTTTTATCATATCAGAATACCAGTATAGTATAATTGCTTTGTGATTTAAGGCTTGTGCAGTCTATGACACTGGACATTGTCAATCTGGATGGAAACAGTACACACACACAAGTTTTAAAGCATTTTTAGAGATGTGGATTATGACACAAGCAAGAAATGCAGAGACAACTATAAATTTCATCATGTTGTGCATAATGCATCCCTGATATCATCATTTTTTATGTTTTGTTTATTTTCATTTTATTTCATTCATAATGTGAAGAATATAAAAAATGATACAAGCCATTCTGCAGAAGCAGATACCATATTGGTTTGATATAAATTTTTTAATCATGCTTCACTGAATATTACCTCATTCAAAAATAGTTCCTATTAAGCAAAACTGAAATCAGGAAATGTGTCTCTAAATTCTCTCTTGTAAAACACAAGTGCTAGTTTTAATTTAAGTGCTAATGTTTGGCCACAGAATATTGATGGGCTGCATTGGAAAGCTGGAAGTAAGGATATTGTAGAGCTTCATGGATCCCTTTGGAAGACACGGTGTTGCAGATGTAATGATGTAGAAGAGAATTATGAGAACCCCATATGTGCAGCCCTTGAAGGCAAGCTTTATACATATTTGAGATTATTGAATTTTCAGGCTCTGAAGAATATGGCTTCTTATGAGACTTTCAGGAAGTATATATTATTGCTTAGAATATGGATGATTAAAACTGTATCATGTTATAGTTAACTAATCTTTTTATTTTGGTAACTTTTATTTCTCTCTCCATAATGTTTGCTATATTTACTGGTAAAAGTTTGCATTCTGAGAATTGCCATCTTTTTTTTATTTTTTTTCTGCCAAAATATGTGGAGTTACGCTGTATAGTTTTTAAACAAAAAATGGAAAATGCTTTTTCATCCAATTGGTTATGGTGTAATGATAAAAATTTAAAAAGTTGCATTTGTAAAAAGGGTGACCCAAGTTCAAATCATCACACTGCAATGTTTTGTACCTAGGCACAACATCTTGTTAGATTTTTGTTAAGTCCTTATCTCTAATGGTATTAATAAGTCATATTTCATATGCCTAGGATTAATGAAGTGTTAAGTAGGGTTTCCTTTCCATTGAGTATGTAGTGAGGGAAAACCCTAAAATATGTATCTCCTTCAATTTTATTTTGTTAATGCAATCTAGAGAGCTTCTATATGTGATTAATCTTGTTTTTACAATCAATTTGCAGGTGCAATCTTTGCATATTTATTTCCACTATCCATTTATTTATTGTGAATTCAATTCTTGTTACCGCTGCAAGAATTCTAAGAAAGTTTGTTGAAGGAATACTTAAAAGTTTATGACTAGGAAGTGTCGTTGATGGGATTGATTACAAAATTTACAACAAATATTGTTGATGGTTGTTTTGACATGTTCATCAGCTTAGATAAAATACTGAAACATCTCACCTCTCTAGAAAAGAAATCAAATTCCAAGATCGAAAATGATAACCCCAAGGTTCCTTATGGCTAGGTCTTGGCCTGCAAGATAGCTTAGTTGTTTGTTGTGTTTTGCTGGTAACACACAAAGGGACTTACGCAATTGTTCGTTGGAATCCTGAAATATGGGTTAGATCCAAAAGATATAGAAATTTACACCATTCTTAACCCAGAAATCGCTTCCTGACCTTACAGTTTGAGAAAGCTTTACTAGAAACAATGCTTGTTCATCAGATATGCAATATTAGTGATGCTGGTCTTAAACTAACCATAAGTTATAAAAAGATGCAAAATAAAGGGGAGGAAGAGAAGGGTTAGAGAGAATCCTAAGTTTGAACTTCCATTGCAGCATCTAAATGCATGAGTAGACAAATCCCAAATTAACGACTCTCACTCAACCAGATAATTCATAATATCATAAGAGAAGTGTAATCTTCAAAGGAAAATCAGATCATGAAATAAAAGCAATTAAACACCCAATTCTAGTGCATCTAACAAAATACTCCACAAAATGAAAGGAAAAGGTGCTCAAACTAACCACACAAAGCAAAGTTACAGTCAACAAGCAGCCAGTGGTATGAACATGAGATTCATCAAATACTCATCACATGCAAACATTCACAACAGAGAGTTTGACTAAATGCAATTGGAAAACATGAAATGAAACACATACATTCAGCTATATGAATCTCTTAAACTCAACAAATCCCAACCATTTGATATGAAAACATAAAATGAAATAATGCATATGTTATAATACCTTGGTGTCTTTGGTTCTCAATGGACTCCATCTATAGTTTGGAGTGAAATTTCAAATCCCTTAGGTTGAAAAAGAATATCAAACCATTGGTTTGAAGAAATGGCATCCAATCCTTTACAAAGAGAAATGTGTTGCCTTTATAGAGGCAGACAACATCCTCAACAAAATCTGATGGCTTAGATTGATCTTCACAATGAACAGTGTAGATTAGGTGCATGCCAATCATGGCAGATAGGTTTGGCAAGGCAACGTGCAGGATAATGAACAATCCCATGAAATCTATGCGTTTGAGTGCTTGGAATAGTGTGAAAATCCTTTGATTGTTGAAATATTCCATCACATTAATGGTGATGTGGGCTCGCTATAATGTCCTTTTTTGATGGTAGTTAAAAATATTGTAAAGGAAGAATAATCATTTAATATTATTACCTAAAGAGTTCATACTTCTAGATATCGCAATCTTGCTTCCAAGACTAAGCTTGTCCGTTCGCTCTCGGGTAATATGGACTTGACAAGTTGTGAAGGATCCAGAACTCCATTGTCATCAGGCAAATGACATGATTGACAAAGTGTCCTCCTCTGTTGCTTGTAATTTGTATCGGGATGCCATATCTTGTGACTATCTGCTTGTAGATGAATCTCGCCGTACTAACTGCCATGTCGTCTGGCAGTGCCCAAGCCTTCGCCCATTTCGTCAAGTGCTTAGTAGCGACAACTATGTATTTGCATTGATGTAATTGGCTGACTTTTGGTGAATTGATGAAGTCCAATCCCCGCCGATCGAAAATTTCTTGAGGTTGGGATGGAAAAAGTGGCATGTAATCCCTTTTGAGAGGTTTGCTGACTCTCTTTCACGTGTTGCATCCTATCACCCACCCTTGGGCATTTGTATGGACGGTCGGCCACCATAATCCCGCCAAGAGAACTTTTTGAGCTTTGGCATCTGGTCCCATATCCCCTCCAACTAGACCTTCATGCGCTTCCTTGAGCACCCTGGAATTTCTTCTTGCATGGCGCATCGTCTCAACACATGATCCGATCCCATTTTATATAACAAGCCATTAATGAGCTGAAATGTTTTTCTCTTTAGTGCTAACTTTCGTCTATGTCTCGGTGGCATTTCCTTTGGAAAGGTGGATGCAGATAGGTGGATGGCGGTAGTGCTACAATCTGAAACAAGTGTGGATTAGGGAAATCTTCGTTCAGTCCCTCAGGTGGTTCACTAGACCGAATTCTCAATAACTGGTCGATGATGACATGACTCTGTCTTGGCCATACGATTATGGTGAATGCAAATTTTTGTAATAGTAAGAGCCATCGACTTACCCTTCCCTAGATGATCAATTTTTTTACCAAGTACATGAGGGCTTGATGGTCGACATAGAACGTGAAGGGTGTAGCCAACAAGTAGGGCCTAAATTTCTGCACAACGTACACCATCTCGAGAGCTTCCCTCTCTGTCGTATTATAATTCTTTTCTACCTTCGACAATAATCAACTTGCAAAAAATATCGAGTGGTCTAACCCTTGCACTCCTACTTGTTGCAACGCTACTCCAATCATGTAATTTGAGGCATCAACATGCACTTGAAACTCTTTACTCCAGTCTAGGTACGTTAGGATTAGCGAAGTGATTAGTCATACTTTTAGCTCTTTGAAAGCTTTTTACCATGCTTCTATCCATATGAATGGTTTTCCTTTCCTGGTGAGTATGTCTAGTGGATAAGAAATCTGGGCAAATTTTTTTATGAATCTCCTGTAGTATCCCACATGGTCGAGGAATGACTTCACTCGAGTGATGTTTTGGGGTGGTTCCATCTATACGATCACTCAAATTTTATGGCATTAGGAAAATTCACTGCCAACAATTCACCCCCAACAATTCACTGCCAACAATTCATCGTCGTGACATATTCATCGCGTATACAATTCACCACCAACAATTCATCGCCATGGTATATTCACCGCGTATACCTTTTTTTATGCGTTCAACAAAATCTTTGTACTTTTTCTTTCTCGGGTGCTCTTGGCCATTTAAATATTGAAAAACGTATATGTGGTGAATATACCACGATGATGAATTGCTAGAGGCAAATTGCTAGTGGTGAATTTTCCTAGAGCCGAATTTTATCTGGGTTAGTCTTCAATCCAGCTTTGCAGACTATGTCCAAGCAGTTTCCTTTGAGGCACCATGTATCGACATTTCTTCGGGTTTAATGCTAGTTGTGCCACTCTACATCATTCAATGCATTCTTGAAGAGCCTTCAAATGTGTTTGTTCGTCACTGTAAATCAACCTGTCATCCAAAAATGCCTTAAAGTTCCCCACCAACATCTTGTCGAATATGTATAGAATTATTCTTTGGAAAGTCATTGGAACATTGCACAGACCAAACGACATCCAGTTGTATGCATGCACTTTGTCTTCAACTACGAATGTCGTCTTTAGTTTATCTTCCTTAGCTATACTTATCTGATTATAGCCCAAGAACCCATCCATAAATGAATAGATTTCATGGCCTGCCACCTCTCCCAATATTGAGTTGGTGAATGGGACCGGGAAGGGGTTCTTTATGGTTATAGTGTTCAGACTTCAAAAGTCCACGCATTTCGGAATTTGTTCAGATTCTTTCTTTAGTGATATGACAATTGGTGACACCCAATCACTGACTTCAACTTTGAAGATGATTCTTGCTTCCAACATTTTTTTTGATCTCTTCTTGTACCTTCGTAGCATAAGTTTTATTCATTTGGTAGGGTCTCTTTCGTATGAGCTGTGCTGCAGGTACCAAGGGATTCTATGCACACATAGTTTTGGAGGTACGCCCTCGAAGTCTTTGTACGTCCATGTGAAGGCATCTTTGTATTCTGTGAAGATTTTAAATGTTACCGCCTTAAACACTGGATTCCAGTCATCTCCAACCATGATTGTTCGGGGACTATCCTCCTCTCCCAGATTTACCTTCTTTATGTTTGGTTCCTCATACTTGATCATCTTGCCCCTTTCAAAATTATGTGTTGGTGTGTTGCCTACCCTGGCCACCCCTTCTTTGTATTCTCCATATTTTGGACGAAATGCTTGTCTAGTCAAGGCTTTGTCCTTTTCTTCCTCTTTAATCTCTTTGATTTGTAGCATATTTTTGTCTCGTTGGAATACTTCGTAATCCTGCATCTGCCAGTGGAAGAGTCCATTGAGTGAACTTGTCTTGTCCTTTGAGCACTATTGAAGGTCTAGGACACCTTCATCGTTTGGTTTTGTGACTCCCCTTTCTTTGTCCATTCCTAATCCTCCTTAAGACTTCGAGTTTGACAATGCCAATTCTTCGTTGACTGCTTGATTGCTCAAGTCAATCACATACTTCCTCTCGTTGTTCTCTATGGAAAGTGTTTCTTTTCCAATTGTGGTATGCCTTGGCTGCAATCAGCCATCCTCTCCCAAGTAATGCATCGTACGCCTTTTTCTCCAGTGGGATGATGTAATGTCCCCTTCTCAACAGTGATCAGTTCAGATGACCGTTAGCCTATTCCGAAGACCCATAGGCTAGTCGGAAGTTGGAATTAGGATTTCCAATCTTCCAGGAGGTTGTTTTTGCATTTTTCAGTGATTTGCACTTGGAATTGGGGAATTTGGATTGTGGATTCTTTCTGGGTTTTCATAAAGCTTCGCAATGGTATCGCATGCACTTTGATCCAAGCAACTTTCTGAATTTACTATTTTTAGTAAATTCTATTTTTTGGCAGTGGTCCAGTTGGCATCAGCTCAACAGGCTTTCCTCTTCAGGTAGTTCAGTTGGTAATGAAGATTTTGGCTTTGTGGTGAAATTTCTAATGGATATTGAATTATTTATGTTGCTAAGGTTATATTTTAATATTATGACCCCTTGGCCTAACATTACAACTTTAAGTTGTTTTTAAAAAGGGGACTTCAAAGGTGGACGCCTCATTAGGAGGCTAATTAAAATATTTCTAAGGCCAAAAGATATAGTGGAGGAAATGGACGCCAACTTTGAGGAAGACATTATTTTATTAAAAAGAATTATTGTGTTCTTGAAAAAGGACGCCATCTTGTGGAGGGAAAAAATAGTCAATTTGAATTTGATTTTTGCGCACTTCTTGAAGCCTCTAGAAGATCTTCACAAAGTTATAAAAGGAGGCTCTTGTTCTTCACTTCTCATCCATGAAAATTATATCGTTATGCTACCAGAATGGTGAGAGAGTTGCTTCGAGGAATGCATACCTCCTAGCTTGGCTTAGCTTCTTACTTGAAAGATAGCAACTCGTTAAGAATCTTAAGATGTTGGCTGTTCTTAATCCTTGAGAGCAGATTGAGCATTGTAATGGAGTTTTCTCATGTTTTTGACAGTTTTGTGTTACTGGTTGCAGTCATGGCTGAATAAGGTTTTTGCTTGCAGGAGTCTAGTCGATTTTATTTTCATTCTGGGTGTTTGGGATATCTCTTTCTCATCCCTAGGCGCCCCTTTCTATGCAATATCAGATTTAAATATGAAGAATTGGATTTTTGGTAGAGGATCGCCCCTCTAGGAGGGTCATACCATTTGCTGGGTAGTCTTGGGATTCATGCTAAATAAATATCAGTCTATTGAGTTGGTTTTGTGTTGCTTCATAGGTGTCTTCATCAAGAATAGCTTATGCATTTAGTTTCAGAACTTTTGGGTGAGTTTAGAGTGAGTTCTATGCATTTTAGTGGGTTGTCTAGTTGCTGGTTTGTGCATTTTAGTTGCTGGTCTGTCAGAAATCAGATTGTAGAGGTTGTCTTTTGGGTTGGGATTTAGTGTGGTTTGAGTCATTTGATGGTAGGAGAGACATATTCAATAATTGCAGCATTGAGACACCTGAAAAACATTGATATTGGCAGGAGTTCTATCATTTTGTAAGGCTGAATAGTAGTACTGTCAGCTACTTTGATTTCTTGCTAAGCTTCATTATAATTCCCACGACTGTGGAAGGGACTGGCCTTTGCTCAGTCTTCATTGTACTACATTTGGATCCTTAGCACCATATGTTAGCACCTCACCCATCTCGGGTATTGAGTGCACATTCTTGGTGTTGAGTTACTTTCAACATTGCATCATTCTCAATAGATTCTCCGCCATATGGTAGCACCTTACCCACCTCGGGTTTAGAGTGCACATGCTTGGTGTTGAGTTTACTTTTCATTATTGCATCATTTTCAATAATTCCTCCGCCATATGGTAGTGCCTTACCCACCTCGGGTTTGGATAACACATTCTTGGCGTTGAGCTTTCCTTCAGCATTGTATTTCTTTTAGTTGCTTCTAACGACCCTCAGTGCCATATGTCAACACCAATCTCATCCTGAGTTGTGTGTGCATTCTTGGCATAGAGTTACTTTCCAGCAGAAATTGGTTTTGGGCTAACCTTAACGGGTGATTGTTGTGATTGTTTGGAACATTGCAAAAACAAAAAAAAAATTGGTTGGCTCATTACAGATGACCACAAAATTCAACAAGAGTGGTTGGGTCCCAATCGTCACCTTTTGCACTATTAGTGTTCCCAATGGCTTGATGCCATGCTGGTTGGCGCCCACCAATTAGAATGTTGATGGCCAGAGTGTTGGTTTCCTGAGACACTTCCATGTGTCTTCAGGAAGTACATTGACTCTTGATACTCCATCGACAATCTTTTCTGTTAGATTCTTCCCTCCGATCTCCATTTGTACGACCACCAACCTCATCCCAATGTTTACTGTCATCAACATTGGGTCGATGACTTGTTCACCTTTGGGTGGTGGTTCCACTACCATCTCTTTTCTTCGATCGTCCTGTTGCCGATGTTGCTTGTCACCAACTATGTTCGTGATCATCATTCACTAACTTAGCATCCATTTGATATGCTTTGAAATTCTTAAAGCTAGCATAAGGCAAGAACATCCTTATGGCTTCCATCCTCACAACCGGAGCAAAAGTCTCTTCAAAATCAACACTTTCTACTTGTGCATACCCTTTACATACCAATCTTTCTTTGTTTCTCACAACTTGACCATCTTCATTCAACTTAATTTTGTACACCCACTTAGTACCAGTAACATTTTTATCCTTGGGTCTTGGGACAAGTTCCCAAGTATCATTCTTCTCAATCTGGTTCATCTCTTCATCCATAGCTTCTATCCAATTCCTATCTTCACTTGCTTCTTTAAATTTCTTAGGTTCAATCTTAGATAGCAAGGCAATATTTTTAGCTTCCAGTTATCTTATCATTCTTCTTGTTTGTTTTGACCTCGTCATCTCCTATTATCAAATCTTTTGGATGCTTCCTTTGAACAAACTTAGATGGTGTCTTCGTTAGTGCCTTGGTGTTCCCTTGTTCAACTATTTCATCTTCACTTTTCTCTACGTCTTTCTTGTATGTTTCTTCATAAGTGTTTTGATCTTTTCACACATCACCCCATTCAAAATGGAGACCCCCTAATTTTTGCTCCGTTCGGTCTTTTGGCTTTGGTTTTGTGTCTGTCTGTCTCTACTGGTTCTTTCTTTCTGATGATGTACCTTTCTAATGGAAATTTTGGCTAAGTCTGTGATTTTAGGGTTTGCATTCTTTAGGTTGTTTTGAGGTTAATTTGAGTGAACAAATTTAGCATTACAATCAGGAAGCTTCTAGTAGGTTCCCACTAAAATTTCATTGAATTCTGACAACTTACTATTTTTAGTAAGTACCCAATTTGGGACCTTTTCTCAGCACTGTTGCAACACTGCATTCAGAGCACTTTCAACTGCCTGCCATCAAAATTTGAGCGAAAACAAACAACTTGCTATTTTTAGCAGTCCGGGCTTCAGGAGTAGATTTTAGGGTTTGCATGTTTGGTTTTTCAATGCATGTCTAGAGATTCCTTATGAGTTTTTCGAGACCTTCACGATGATATAACATGCAAGCCGAGATGGTGACTTTCAGTAATTCGGACTCTAGGAGCCATTTTTAGGGTTTGCATGTAGGATTTTTTGATGCATGTCAGGATATTCCTTATGGGTTTTTCGAGAGCTTCGCAATGATGTGACATGCAAGCAAAGTTGATCATTTTTCAAGAACTTACTATTTTTAGCTAGTGCTCGCATGCAAACCAATTTACTGGGTTTTTCTCAGTTTTTTGAGACCTCTCAGGCAGTATGACATGCAAACGCATCCAACAGTCAGAAGATCACTTTCTCAAGCACTTACTATTTTTAACAGGTTCACTCCAATAGCTCCCCAACACTTCAGCATCACGTACAGACCGACATGCAACAAAAATGAAGTCAAACGAAGGTGATTTAAGGTGCATGCAAGTCAAATTAGGGTTTCTAGCTTCAGGGCTCAAAATGAGGGGTAAAATGCCATAATTTTCGAAAACTGATGTATCCCGTCGCGATCAACATCCTTCAAGGAGTCTACTGGTAAAATTTGAGTGCAATCCAAGCACTTACTATTTATACTAAGTCACTTCTGAAACAGGGCTATAAATAGTAGGTCAGCACGAGGCACCAGTGTGAATAGGTTGGTCATGCCATGAGGATCCTGTGTCGCGAATTTCAAGTCAATCAGAGTTGCAGAGGTATGGAAATTAGGAAACTTACTAAAAATAGTAAGCAGGGCAAGCAAAGTGTGAACGCTTGAAGAAACTCCCAAGTCTGAAACTAGCAAGAGAAAGGCTCAAATGTGCCCATGTTGAAGAAGGATGGAGGAAAAAGTTTCTAAGTCTTCGAAATTCCCTGATAGGACCCCAAATGCACCCTGTCTTGAGATGGAGGTGAGAAAATTGTCTAAATCCAAAAATTCCTCCTCACCTAGCCAAATGCGCCCAAGTTTGCTGGAGGTGATTGACATAAAAATATTCTAAGGCGTTGAAATTCCTATAGCCACCCTCAAATGCGCCCAACTGGCTAGAGGTAAGAAAAACTTGCTAACGCATGGAAATTTCCTGCCACACCCCCCATTTGCGCCCTCAGGAAGATGGAGTTGAGGAAAATTTCTAAGTGTTGGCAACTGGTAGGCCACCCATCAAAATGCGCCCAGCCTATGATGGAAGAGGTTTAGAAATGTTCCAAGGCACAAAAACTTGAAGCAGCCACCTCCAAATGCGCCTAGCTTAAGGAAGAGCTTGAAAGAAATATCTAAGTGTTGCAAAATGAAAGTTCCCCCCCCTCCCCCCCAAATGCGTCCAAGAACAAGTTGAGCATGGAAATTTCTTCTAAGGCAAGTGAAATGTGCCCAAGGTGAAGGGGGATGCTAGGAAATATGCTAAGTATTTGAAAATGGAAGTAGCACATGTCAAATGCACCCAAGGTTGTGAAGAGGAGTGGTGGCTTGAAAATATTTCCAAGTGTTTGAAATAGAAGCTACACCCTCCATATGCGGCCAAACAAGCAAGGAAGAGGACACAAAAAAATTAAATTCCTTGACCCCACCACATATGCGCCCAAGGAAAGAGGAGGAAATGGTGTTTGAAAGGATAAGGCAAAGAGAAGTACGCCCAAAGAAGAAGGAAAAATGAACCTTAGAAATAAAATATTTTTCAAGGATAAAAAATTAAATGTACCCCTTTGCAGGTATACACATGAATATTATGTTTTCTGAAGGGAAATTTTTTCTGGGTCTTGGATATTTTCAACAAAGAGATGATTTTGAAATTCTCCTCACCTTACTGAAAGTTTTAAAGTGAAGATTTTAACTAGGCGCCTGTTTGGTAAGATTTCCTAGATAAACTTAAAACTTTTCTAAGGCAAAGAAATAAATATTTTTGAAAATGAATGCCTTAGCTAAAAAAATTGGAGCTAGATGCCTAGATGATTTTTGATGAAATTTCTAAGGGGGAATAATTTTCCAAGCCAGAGTGAAGATATGAAGATTTTCTAAGGCAGGTGATGAAGCAGGAGCCTTCTAAGATGCACCCTCAAGAAGGGGAAATTTGTCTAAGGCATGAAGAATTTGAAGAGGAAATAAAACCCAAATATCAGGATGATATGCGCCCTAGCACACAGATGTTGAAAAGTTATGAAGAAAGCAAAGTTGGCTAGAGAAAAATGGTGAACCCTATCAGATCCGGAAATCACTCAGACCTTGGAGATCAAAACGTGGATATCAGGTAAGTAAAGAGATTTTATGTTATAAAGTGTTTTGATGCTCTTCTCTTGTTTTGCGGGATGAACCCCGAGACCAAGGAGTTATGGCTTGAGTTGATGGAACGGATACTCCAGGACACCATTGCAACTTACAACCTTGGAAGAGGAAAAGTTACATGTTTGAAGCTCCTCCAAGATGTCTCGTCTGCGCCCAAGCCATGAAGGGAGATATTGGAAGAAATGATCGAGTCCAAGACTAAAAAATCCTTCAAATTCAGGAATGAAGAAATAATGAAGGCCCAAGGGTTAGAAATCATCCTCGAGCACTTCAGGGTTAAAGAATGACAGAGGAGAGTCATCATCAAGCAGGAGAAAGAAGTTGCAGTCTTGGAGTTTCAGATTGAGAGCGTTCCTACCATGCCAGTTCAGGAAGTTGAAGTTATGTTGGCCAGATTCATCGAATTTGCAGTCAAAGAGGACAATGGATGAGAATCTTCTAGAAGGATGGTAGAAATTAATTGCTCATTTATTACCCCTCTTCTTTGTGGTAGTTTTTAGGGTTAGGGTTTATGTGGCTCAATCTGAGCCCTTCATTGTAATTGAATTTGAGCCGTCCATTGGACTGGGCTAGCTATAAAAGGGGCATCCCCCCTCATTTATACCTCAATAGAGACTAGAGATTAGAGAGATAGATCATAGAGCATAGAGAGACAGTTTAGAGTTAGCATAGTTGATAGATTGATAGTTTGGAGAAGAAGGGAAGTTTTTCCTTTGAAAGCTTTGTAAGAAATTGTTGTGAACACTCTCTCAATAAAAAGAGTTTTCATTGATGATGATCTCGTCTTTTGTTGTGAGTAGCTAGCGAGGTTTCTTCGTCCTTCTACTTCAAGTAGGATTTTAAAGTAAAGTAAATAGATTTTGTTTCATGCAAGTAGATGATAATAATGGAATGCGGTGTTTAATCTAAGCAGCTTCGTCTAAATCCATACCACTAGCAAGCTTATTGATGATAGGTTTGCCCTGCGTTGTCAACTAGAACACTTCGTGCTTAACTTCAATTATGATTGGCATGTTAGTATGCATCGTTGTGATGGTATTTACATGTTGAATTGTAATCTGAATATCCTTAGCTACTCCCTTGAAGATTGCACTTACTTCGTGGAAGCTGTTCGACGCAAGGCAAAGTGAAGTTCGGTTGAAGTTTGCTAAAGTTGAGCTCCGTATCCTGCACTTAGGATAGAATTTAGACTTTCTGAACCCTGCACTCATTTAAATTCAGTACAATTTCTGGTTAGTATTAGGAATCTTGCACATACCTGATAAATCATTTGAACCATGAAAATCCCCTTTCCCTTTTAATCCGCTATTTGCTGTTGACTTCCGAACAATTGTGTAAGTCCCCTTGTGATACCAGCAAAATCACAACCAACCAATTGAGGCTATCCATTGCATGAAGGGACCTTGGAGTTGAATGCATGATCTTTCTAGCAATCTTAGCATGCAGGAGATTTTGTTCAAGAGAGGATAGGGTGAACTTTATTCTGTGTTGGTGCGGTCACGAAAAACACATCAACAATAAGGATAGCTATCTTCTTGTGGTTCATCTTGATAGTTTTTCTCCTCATTTATCTTCACATATGTGCTTTCAACCATTTTATGCAATCTCTTATTGTAGCATTTGTAGGCCTTACTCCTTGTAGAGTAGCCCAAAAATATTCCTTCACCTGCCCTTGCATCGAACTTCCCTAAATCTTCTTCATCTCTTCTAATATAATAAGGACTTCCAAATGCTTTGAAGTATTTCATAGATGCAGGCCTTCCCTTCCATAACTCATATGGTGTTTTATTATGATTTGCTTTGATTTTTCCTCGATTAACGAAATAAATTATTGTGTGCACCACATCTTTCGAAAACATGTTAGGAACCTTGGATTCATTCATCATGCATCTAGCCATCCCTTGAACAGTTCTATTCTTTCTTTCCACTACATTTTGTTGTGGAGTTCTTGCTGCAGAATATTGTCTTCGTATCCCATGTTTCTCACAAAAAATTTTAAATTCATTTGAAGTGAATTCACCACCTCTATCTGATCTAAGGCATTTAATCCTCATGCCTATCTCATTTTCCACTAAGGCTTTGAATGCCTTCCATTTTTCCAATGCTTCAAATTTCTCCTTCAAAAAGGTAACCCATGTCATTCTAAAAAAATTGTCAATTAATAACATGAAGTAGCTTTCACTGTGATGAACCTTGCTGGCTCCCAACTCGAACCCTGTAGTTTTGCTTATCTTTTTGTGTTTTTTTTAGTTTTTTAGAGAAAGTTTCTAGATAGAAGTAGAAGGGCCAATTTCATATAATTGCTCATAAAACTCAGATCTGAGCTAAAATTGACAAAATGAAAGTGCAGAAGTGTTGTGACGTTTTTTCACACATCGCCCCATTGCAAATGGGGAACCCCCTAATTTTGGCTTTGCTTTTCGTTCGTTTTGTTGTTGTCTCTCTTTTCTACTATCTATCTTTCTGGGATTGTGCCCGTCATTGAGTTTAAGCTTGAAATTTTGGCCAAGACTAAAAAATTAGGGTTATGAATTTTCCAGCCAACCCAAAGTCAAATGAGATGAATAAATTGCAAATTGAGCTTAACACTGTTGTTAGTATGCTTCCAGCAGGTTTCCACAGAAGTTTTATCAGATTCTGACTACTTACTATTTTTAGTAAGTGTGCAATTACAGGCGATCCTTCAACCTTTTTGGGATTCCTACAGTCACACTGCATTCAGAGCACATCAGACTGCTCATGTGCAAAATTTGAGCAAAAACGGACGACTTGCTATTTTTAGCAGTTCAGCTTCCAGAGCAGATTTCAGGGTCTACAGGTTATATTTTCTGATGCATGTCTGGAGATTCTTTCTGGGTTTTTCAAGACCTTCACAGTGATATGACATGCAAAGCAGGATGACAACTTTCAACGGTCGACCTTCGGAGGCCAATATTAGGGTTTGCATGCAGACTTTTTCAGCGCATGTCGGCATATTCTTTCTGGGTTTTCCAAGAGTTTCGCGATGGTATAACATGCAAGTGTAACCGACCACTTTTCAGAAACTTACTATTTTTAGCCAGTGCATGCATGTTGGAGATTTTTCTGGGTTTTTTTCTGGGTTTTTCAAGATTTTTCGGGTAGTGTGACATGCAAAATCATCCAGCAGCCGGACGGTCACTTTTTCGACCACTTTCTATTTTTAGCAGGTACCACTTGGACAGTTGTTCAGCACTTCAGGACTACAAATCGATCATCATGTAACTGAAACAAGATCAAACGGAGCTCGTCTGAGCAACATGCACAAAATTAGGGTTTCAAGCTTGAGAGCTAAAAATGAGGAGTCAAACGACAAAGTGCCCTAAAAAGGAAGTATCCACTACGATCAGCGTCCTTCAGAGAATCTACTGGCAAAATTTGAAGGCAATCGGAGAACTTGCTATTTTTAGTAAGATATTCTCGGCGTAGGCTATAAATAGAAAGTTGATCGCAGGCACAGCGCAAACGGGTAAATTCACCAACAATGGGCGCACTATCCAAATTTCAAAGCAAACGGAGCTAAGGAAGTCTCAGAAATGAGCACTTACTATAAATAGTAAGTCACTTCAGAAACGGCTATAATTAGCAGGTCGGCATCAGATCTCGGCAAGTACAAGTCAAACATGTGATGAAGCGTCTTTGGCACAAATTTTGAGACAAATAGAGTTGTAGAGGATGAAGAATCAGTTAATTACTATTTTTAGCAGGTCAATTAGGGTTTCCTAAAATCGAGGGCGAAACACGACAGCCAAGCAGATGGAGCGTCCAATCATGATCAATACCCTTCAGGCAATCGGCACGCAAAATTTGAAGACATTCTGAGTAATTGCTATTTTTAGTAAGTTGCTAAAAATAGCAGGTGCATGCAGATATCAGGGCCCGACAGCTCAACCACATCTCGAGATTCGAAACAAAGCAAAATCCGGCCTTTTTGGAGCTTGAAATTAGCTTGAATTGCAAAGTTGAAAAACTTTCTAAAAATAGCAAATTAGGGCAAGTGGCATAAAATTCACTGAAATTGATAAATTTCCAAGTCCAGCAAGTGAAAAAATTCCTTTAAAAGCTGAAGGTTGGTGAAAATTTTCTAAGGCACCCAAAGTGGAAGTAGCACCTCCAAAATGCGCCTTAGGAAGAAGGATGATTAAAATTTCTCCAAGTATTGACAAAAATGGAAGTAGGTCATGGGAAATGCGCCCAGGCTTGAAGAGGTTCCAAAAATCTTCTAAGTATCCAAAATTGGAGGCTCACACTTCAAAATGCGCTCTTGGAGGGAAAGTGGCTTGGAAAATTTTCTAAGTATATAAAATCTGGAAGTAGCTGGTCCAAATGCGCCCAAGGTGGAGGAAGTGAAAAATTTCACTAAGGCATTTAAATTGGACGTATACATGCTGAAATGCGCCTTGGGAGGGAGGAGGAGTTGAAAAGGCAGGAATGTTGACTAAGGCAAGTAAAATGGAAGTAAGGACCCCCAAATGCGCCCTTGAAGAGAGAGAGCTTCAGAAAATTTTCTAAGTGTCAAAACTAAAAGCTCCTCCTGTGAAATGCGCCTTTGGGCTTAAAGTGATGAAATTAAAAGCTATGCCAGCTAAATACGCCTAGAAGGTTAAAAGTTCTTCAAGGACATTTAAATTAGAAGCTGCCTAGTCAAAATGCGCCCATGGCAAAAGGTGAATGTTGACCCTCTCATATGCGCCAAAGTGAAAATGAAAGTCCCATGTGCGCCTTGAAGGAGGATGGGTGAAATGCGCCTAAGTGAGTGAATTTTTTTTTCTAAGTGTCACCAGCTGGAAGAAGAAGTGGTAGAATGCGCCTTAAAATTGAAGGCTTCCTCTTGCATATGCGCCCCTGAGTTTAGAGACTTAAAAATTTCACTAAGGCATATAAAAATAAAATAAAATGGAGGCCTACCCTTACAAATACGTGCATGCAAGCATAAAATGTGTTAAATTAAAAGCTCAGGGTGTCAATTGTGCCTAGCTTAGAAAGGGTGGCTGAAAGCTTGAAAATTGAAAGTTAAACCTCCAAATGCGCCCAAGTCAAACTGAAAGTTCAATATGTCATGTGCGCCTGAGGGTGGCTTGAAATTGGCTAGGGCGTGGAAAGTAAAAGTTCACCTACTCAAATGCACCTATGGTATAACTAAAGGCTCAATGACTAAAAAAGACATGCGTTGGAATAAAACTGGAGGCTCTATGAGTTGTTTGTGCCTTAAGAAGGAGAATTCTATAAAGCATTTAAAATCTGAAACTCAACACATGCGCCTGGCAATGTGAAGATGTAAAATGTCTAAGGCACGAAATTGGAAGGAGGTAGTGTGATATGCGCCCAAGTGACAAAACTTAAAGCACACCCTATGATATGCGCCTAAGCATAAACTGGACACAACATGGGTTAAATGCGCCCCTTTTGAGGAATTTCAAATTGTGCCCAAGACAAAATGGAAGCTGACCCTATGGTTTGCGCCTGGTGCTAAGTTAGGAATTGAACATGAGATATGCGCCTAAGAGGTTGAAAATGGAAGTTACTCCTATAATATGCGCCTCCATTCAAATGCTGGTCCTCTTGTTTGCGCCTATCACAGGCTGAAAGCTTTGCATATGATTTGTGCCCAAGGCTTGGAGGGAGATAGTGATGTTTCTAAGGCAAAATGCATTAAGTGCGCCCTCTACTGGAAGTCAAACTTCTGATATGAGCCTTTGGTAGGAGGAAGTTCCAAAAAAGTCTAAGTGTCTTAAACTTGAAGAAGACCCCCCTGAATACGCCTGAAAGCTCAACTATCAAATGCGCCCAAGGCATTCAAGGAGAAAATTTTCCTAAGTAAATCAAAACAATAAAATTTTCTCATCACAGGAGGATGATTTGAAGATCAAATATTTCCTAAGGCAATCTAAATATTTTTCTAAGTATTATCGAAATCACGCCTAGACTGGGAAGTATGAAATTTGGATGAAATTGCCGGAGATGAAGTCAATAGATTCCAGCTTCACAGGGTTGATAAAATTCTTCGAGTCGGAGCAACACTGGATGTTCACAAGAGTGAATAATGGGTTAAAATTGATTTTCTAAGGTTCAAAATTCAAAAATTAAATGAACCCGTTCATTGTACACCCATGGGTCTGGCGCGTTCTGAAGGAAATTTTCTTCTGGGTATTGATGATTGTCGATCAGGAATGGATTTTGAAGTCTTCTACACTTTGTCAAGGCCTTCAGGGTGAATATTTTTGATGGGCGCCAGGTTGATGAATTTCCTAAGGGAAATTTGAAAAAATTTCTAAGGCATGAAATGAAATGTGGTGGACATAGAATTGCCTTGGCTGATGATTTTTGATCAAATTCCTGATGAAAGAATTTCTTCTCAAGCCAGAGTTGAATGAAATATCAAAGTGAAGTGCACTAGGCAGAATGCAAGATGGGTTGGAAATTTGACTAAGGCATGAAGAATTTGAGCGCGAAGTTGGCTAATGAAGACAATGAGCTCTTGAAGATCAAAGCGTGAAAATCAGGTAAGTAAGGTGAATTTATATTATGATGTGTTCTAATGCCCTTCTCCTTGCTTGTTTTGCAGGATGAGCGTGGAGGCCAAGTAATGAAGCATGATGATATTACAACCTTCAGAGGAAGATAAAGTTATAAGTTTCACATGAAAGAAGAGAAAGTTGCAAGAAAATGGCTAAGTGTTGAGGAAACATTTTCAAGACTCAAGATGGAGAAAGGAGCGGAAGTTCGAGCAAGGCCAAAGAACAAAGTCAAGAAGAAGATCAAGAATAGTGTGAACACGTCTGCAAAAGGGAATCTTCTAGAAGGAATAATGGACATTATGGCTCATTTATTACCCCACTCTCTTCTGTGGCAGTTTTTAGGGCAAATCATGTTTAGGGCTGAGGTGGCACGATCTGGGCCATCCAGCCGATTGTAATCTGAGCCGTCCGTTGGACTTGGCCAGCTATATAAAGGGGGAGTCCCCCTCATTTGTACCTTCAGTAGACAATTCATTAGACAGTAGAATTAGAGTAGAAGTCGGAGTAGAGAGACAACTAGGTGATAGCTTAGAGTAGCTTAGTATAGGTTGATAGTGTAGTTTGAAGAAGAGGGAAAGTTTTCCCTTTGAAAACTTTGTAAGAAATTGTTGTGTAACACTCTTCATGATAATAGATCTTTTCATTGATGATGGAATTCGTCTTGTCATGAATAGCTAGCAAGGTTTCTTCGTCCTTCCAATTCAAATGATAGTGTAAAATAGTTCTAAGTAGTATAGTTTTCATTCCATGAAAGTAGGTGTTAACTGTGGAATATGGTGTTTGATCTAAGCAACTTCGTCTATCCATACCACTAGTGTATTTGCTGATGGTGAATGCACCTTGTGTGGTCAACTAGAATATCACGTACTTAACTTCAATCACAGTTTGAATGATGGTATGCGTCGTTGTGATGGTATCTTCATGTCAAGTGGTGGTTTGAACATCTTTAGTCATCTCCCTTGAAGATTGCACCGACTCCGTGGAAGCTGTCCGATGCGAGGCAAAGCGAAGTCCGGTAGAAGTTTGCTGAAAGTTGAGCTCCATATCCCACACCTTTGAGTAGATTAGAATCTTCCTAACCTTACCCCATTTCAATTCAGCACTTTCTGGTTAGAATAGGAAACCCGCGCTTCACAAACAAATCTTTCGAGCATTTGAATTCCTCTCTCCATTGCCGAACAATTCCGTAAGTCCCCTTGAAATACCAGCAAATCACATCGAGCCAAACCGAGCCTATTCGCACTTAAGGAACCTTGGAGTTGAACGCACGAACTTTCTGGCAATCTTAGCGTGCGGAATACTTTGATCAAGAGAGAATAGGGAAGCCATTGGAAACTTTATTCTGTGTTGGTGGGGTCACAAAAAACACATCAACAAGAAGGTATTAAATAACCGTAACAAAGAGATTACATATGTTAGACATACCCGAAATGCTCCAGATTATTTTATTAAGAAAATATTCCAATTTTCCAGCCAAGAATGATGAAAACTGATAAATTCCAGTGTAGAAGGCTACAAAATGAAATATCCAGCCTGAAAATTGAGGCAAATGGATTGTAGGAGCTAGACGCGAAAGAAGATGAAAAACCCTCAAGAAAGAAGGCGTTTCTCCTCAAAACTTCAAACGCCCTGATAGAAGAGCCACACACTTCAAGAACAAATCATGTCCTCTGCAAGGAAGGTACGGCCATGAAGCTGGAGTGTCCACTAGATGAAGAATGACGCCAATCTCTCAAACCCTCCTGTATTTTATTGAAAACTACTGATTACTGCACAAAAAATCCTAATTAAGCACTGTAGAAACTCCTGAATTGAAGCTCCCATTGTTGCAATCATTCAACTATTTTTTCACAGTCTCGCAATCACAAATCTGTGAAGAATTGCCGCTCTCCAAAGATAAATCTCTTGAAACCCTTGTCTCAGAGAAACCAAGCTCAGCCAAAGCCAAAGAGAAAATATCAAATAGTCAAAAGATGAGTTCAATTTTTCCTTTGGTTGCTTATAAGACCCCAAAATGGCATGCATCCCTAAAAGTGATGCCACTTTTCATTTAAAAATACATTTAAATGTATTTTACACTTTTCAATAGTCAACAATTAAATAAGTGGGCGCCCCTTTCCATAAAGTGTTTTAAATTTTACTTAAATAGATTTAAGTGAATACTTTATTATAAAGTCAAGTCAACTTTATAATATTCTGTCAAATAAAGTTAAAACACTTTAATTTCACTAAAGTATTAATATCTTGCTCATAACATATCGTATTGGTGTGCCGTTAGAAACTGTCAATCACTAAACTGCCAAGGCTTATTGTGAGCCAATCACTGAACTCAAAGGAAAGAAATGACAAAACCCACCAAATTAAGGCCACCGACCCTCTAACCAAATCCTGTTAGCCTACAAGGGTCCAAGAGATAGGCTAACTCAACTGCTCCTGAGAACTGACTAGAGCGGGGACATTAGATCATGAAACAATTAACAATTTACTTAGGAAGAAAATTTGCTTTTATTGCAAGGGCCCATATGGCATCAACCATGACTGTCCCCTCAAGCCTAAAGGACAAAATAGGCACATGGAGTGGTTCTTTGAGGGAGAAGAGATGACTGATTTTTCAGACCAGCAAGCTACAATATATGATACAGATGAGGAAAAATTAGAAAATGAGGCAAAAAAGGAGGTTGAAATTGAGCTACAGGAAGCTCATATGTCCAATATGCAGAGAGAAGGTTCTTTCAGACTTCGTGGAATACTAGCTAGTCAAAGAGCCATATCTCTTTTGGATACGGGTGCAACCCATAATTTTATTGATTCACGATTGGTGGAGAAAGGAGGCATTCAAACTCAACAGTTTGAAGGCATTAGATTGAAGGTTGTGTTGTGACCTTTTCATACATCGCCCGATTCAAAATGGGGACCCCCTAATTTTTGCTCCATTCTGGTCTTTTGGCTTTGGTTTTGTCTCTCTCTCTCTTTCTCAGTTTCCTCTTTTTCTGCCAGGCTCCTCAGGGCTTCTATAGGGATGCCCTAGCCTTGAGCTTTTCATGTTGGAATGAAATTTTGGCCAAGTCTGAGAATTAGGGTTTTGAGTCTTCTGGTCAGTTTGAAGCCAAATGGAGTGAATAAGTTGAAATATAAGTTTGGCAATACATTCAGCATGCTTCCAACAGGGTCCCAGCAAAATTTCATTGGATTCTGACAACTTACTATTTTTAGTAAGTACCAGATTTGGGGCATTCTCTCAGCACTTTTGAAGTTCTCTCAGTCACACTGCATCCAAGACATGTCAAGCTATTTGTCTGCAAATTTTGAGTTGAAACGAACAACTTTCTATTTTTAGCAAGTTCACCTTCAGGATCCGATTTTAGGGTTTATATGCGAAGTTCTTCAATG
>VDFB02329072.1:0-27547 GCA_007258455.2 Sequoia sempervirens
GATCAAACGTAATCGACACATGCTAATTCATCCAATCACATGATCAAACATATATAAATATTTGAACCATGTAAATACTATTAAACTACACCATATCCATATTGCATAATGGGATTTTAATCATAATAGGAATTGGATGGGAAACATGATAAGTCCTCCTGAAGCTATCCCAGCTAAGACCAAGAGCGTGCAACATCCAAACTAAGACAACTCACCCCTTGGCCCCAAGTGGTAGGAACGTCCAAGCTAAGACAATTCCACCCTCGGGGTGGGCTACTTAGTGGGTAACTTGTATCTACATTCCCTATCCATGTTTCCTTATCCATCCTCCTTATGATTAAGACTCCTTGAATCCATCCTAACGACCCATCATAGTTTGGCTTGATAGTAAAGTATTGAAAGGGGTGACTATAAACTACTCAACCCATCTAATCCCAAGAACGTGCAACTTCCACACTAAGACAACTCACCTCTTGGCCCCAAGTGGCGAGAATTCCCAAACTAAGACAATTCCACCCTTGGGGTGGGCTACTTAGCATGGGAGAGGCCATAAACTACATCTCCCTAACTTACTACCTTCAACCTTACGTTTGACTGATCATAGGATAAAGACATACAAGATATACATATATAATCTATTCATTTAGAAGAAATATAATCTAAATATTGATGAATTACAATAGTACTATGGAATATGTATATGAGAAAAATCAGAATGTATTCATAAAATTATTACTGCATACTATCTCTATAACTCGTACCATATTGTATTAGATCTTTGTATGCCTGCAAATTTATATTAAATTTGATCGATATGTCTAGATTGTTGATTGCTTTATTTCCTTATAGATGATCCTAGAACTTTCATTTCCCATTCCCTTTTATATCCTCATGTTCCTACAAAGAGTTGTATCTCTTTGAAAGGAGGTGATCATTTTGAATGGGCATGACTTTGTTTGACCTTTGCCTTTAAATTTTTCTTTAATCGCTGAATTTTAAATTAATCGTTGTCATCGCCTTTGTTTTGGTTTGTTTTCTACTTCATCAATTAGAATTGGTGCTTATGATATTTGTTGCATTCATTAAATAAATACTCATCACTGCCCTTATATCATATGGGTATTAATCGTTGTTGTTGCTGATATCAATATTTTATATGTTTTATTATTATATTATTTTTTATATGTATATTTTATTATAACAATTATAATATTAAATTATTAATATTTATTTTTATATTTTCAATATTTATATTGTTATCTATTTTATTTATTAATTTATTTGTATTTCAAATTTCGGGGGCATGATAGTCCGCCTTTCCCAAGATTGCTTGTCCTCAAGCAATTTTAAATTAGGATGGTCAAAGATCTTGGCTCCTTCCCAAGTGGCATCCTCTTCAGGCATTTCCTTTCATTTAACCAAATATTTAGGAATAGTCTGGTTCCTTAATCTCTTATCTTGCATATTAAGAATGATTTCTAGCTCCAAGATCAGCTTGCCTTCATCATCTAATGGTGGAAGCTCTGGACATGGGGAAATGTGTTTCCCTAATTCCTTCTTGAAGCGAGATACGTGGAACATATTGTGAATTCTAATTTTTGTAGGCAGCTCCAACTCATAAGCAACTTCTCCTATTTTCCTCAAAAATTTGTATGGCCCGTAAAATCTAGGCTTAAGTTTCTCGACCTCACTTATCTTGATTGATGACTATTTATATGGCTACAGACTTAAGTAAACCAAGTCCCCAATCTCAAATGTTTGTTCAGTCCTCTTTCTATATGTGTACACTTCTATTGGTTTTGTGCTTGACGTAGATTGTCCTTAAGTGTATTCATGATATCCACATTTTTTATATTAAATCTTTAGCTTTGACACATGACTCTCTGAATGGATCAAATCTCCAAAAGATGTTGAATATCCATATAGTGTAAACCAAGTCCCCAATCTCAAATGTTTGTTCAGTCCTCTTTCTATATGTGTACACTTCTATTGGTTTTGTGCTTGACGTAGATTGTCCTTAAGTGTATTCATGATATCCACATTTTTTATATTAAATCTTTAGCTTTGACACATGACTCTCTGAATGGATCAAATCTCCAAAAGATGTTGAATATCCATATAGTGCCTAGAAAGGGTTCATCCCTATAGACATATGGTGGGTGGTATTGTAGTAATACTCACCCAAATGTAGTCATTTAATCCATGAATTTTGTTTCCTGGTGACGTAGTTCCTTAAATACCCCTCTAACCATTTATTTATAATCTTTGTTTTCCCCTCTATTTGCAAATGATAACTAGTGTTGGGGGTTAATTTTGTTTCAGCTATTTTGAATAGCTCTTGCCTGAATAGGCTAAGAAAATTACTATCTCGATAGCTCACAATGTTTCAAGGCAGACCAACTTGTAATCTAAAAACTTCTTTAAAGAAAACTTTTGCCACTTGTGTGGCTCTAAGATCCATCGATATGGCCATGAAGTGTGCATATTTGGTTAGGCAGTCTACCACCACATAGATGCAATATTTTCCTTGTACCTTAGGTAATCTTGTTATGAATTCCATAGAAATTATTTCCCACTTTTGATTGGGTATAAGCAGGGGTTGGAGAAGTTCCACTAGATATGTATGTTCCTCTTTATTTATTTGGCACACCATGCATTCCCTAATATTTTTTAGTACATCTCGTTTGAGGCCCTTCCAAGAGAATCTCTCCCTGATTCGTTTGTAAGTCTTGTAGTATCCTTGATGCTCAGATGATGGGTTATCATGGTATGCTTTCAAATTTTATTTTTTTAACCTTGACCCTGGAATGATGTATATCTTGTTCTTGTAAATAATGAGGTCATCAATAACTCGATATCTTTCATCTTGTATCTTTCCTTCTATTATTTCATTTGAGAATGAATCCTTAGCATATTTTATAAGTATGGAAGTCTTCCATTCCATGGATATTGTTGTCATGGTACCAAGGTGTGGCCTTCGTGATAAGGCATCAATTACAACATTTTTTTTCCTTCATGTACTTGATATTGAAATCATATGCTTGCAATTTTCTTACCCACTTTTTTTGTCTATCATTTAAGTCTTTGTGGTTTAGAAAGAACCTCAAACTATCATGATCAATATTTACTACAAATCTCTCACATATTAGATATTGTCTGAATTTTTCTAGGCATGCATGATTGCTAGCATTTCTTTGTCATAGAAGAAATATGTTCTTTCTATTTCTTTGAGTTTTCTACTCTCGAAGGCTATAGTGTGCTTGTTTTGCATCAATACTACCTCAATGCCTTCCCTTGAAGCATCACAATATAACTCAAAAGGTGAGGAAAAATATGGTATTTCCAAAACAGGACAAGAAATTATTACTTCTTTGAGTCTTTCAAAGGTTGTTTGTGCTTCTTCATTCTAGGTAAATGCTCCTTTTTTGGTCAAATCAGTTAGGGGAGTGCTCAATTTTGAGAAGTTCTTGACAAACCTCCAATAATAGTTGTAAAGTCCCAAGAAACCCCTGAGGTGCATTAAGGTTCTAGGTTTTGGCCAAC
This sequence comes from Sequoia sempervirens, assembly GCA_007258455.2. Taxonomy (NCBI): domain Eukaryota; kingdom Viridiplantae; phylum Streptophyta; class Pinopsida; order Cupressales; family Cupressaceae; genus Sequoia; species Sequoia sempervirens. The sequence goes on from VDFB02329072.1 coordinate 3,544, forward strand.
CGCTTATGGCCTAAATCTTCTCTTCATCTACACTTACTCCTTGAGCACCGATTTTGTGCCCTAGGTACAAAATTTCTTCCTCCCTGAGCTCACACTTGGACAGTTTGGAAAATAGTGAATGTTGCTCAAGTATTCCCAACACTTCTTCTATATGTCTTAGGTTCTCCTCCCATGTTTTACTATAAATTAGGATATTGTCAAAGAAGACCATTAGTAATTTCCTTAGCTTCCCCTTGAAGATATGGTGCATACATGATTGGAAAGTGGCAGGGATGTTTGTTATCCCAAAGGGTAGGACAAGAAATTCAAAATGAACATAATGGCACCTAAAGGTTGTTTTGGGTGTATCTTCTATCCTTAGTCTAATTTGGTGGTACCCTTATCTTAAGTCAATTTTTGAGAAGTATTTCACTCCATGAAGCTCATCGATTAGTTCATCGACGTTTGGAACGGGGTATCAATTTTTTATTGTCTTTTTGTTAAGCACCTTATAATCAATGCACATTATCATAGTCTCATCTTTCTTTTTTTCAAGTACAACTAAAGAGGTAAAAGGGCTAGAGCTAGGTTGGATATGCCCCATTTCTAACAATTCCTTTATGGCTTTTTCAATTTCTTCTTTGTACTTTTGAGGATGGCGGTAGGGAGTGGTAACAATAGGTTTTGCCCCTTCCTCTAGCTCAATGGAGTGCTAAAAACCTCTCTTTGTTGGAAGTCCCAGAGGGATGTCACTAAAGACCTTCCTATGTTTGTTCAATAGTGGTTGTATGTTAACATGAATTTTTTTTCCTTTAATGGAAGACTTTTCTAGAATTAAACATTGGGCGACCCATTCCACTTATCCATGCTTAAAATCTCTCTCCATACTTTTAGATGATATTACCCTTAGGGAACCATCTAATAATCCTCGTAGGAGGACTTCTCATCCATTATACTAAAAACTTAATTCCAATTTTGGAAAATCCATGGAGAATTGTTCCAATGAGTGCAGCCATGGGACACCCAAGATTACATCAATGTCCCCCATGTTTACAATATAGAAATATTCTCTGATTGAATGCTTCCCTAATGTGAGGCTTAATTGTGAAACCTTTTTTTTGTAAGGGGTGGTATATCCATCATCCAAGGTGACATTAAATCCCTTAAAGTCTTCTATTTCAAGGTTAATTCTTTTTTCCAAATTTTCATCAACAAAGTTGTGGGTTGTCCCACTATCCACAAGGGTTGTTAACTTTTTCCCCTTAATAACGCATCAAATTCTAAAAGGATGATATCTTGATGCCTTGGATATGGAAGCCAAGGTTCCATACCCCTCTTCCCCTTCATCGTACCTTATTTTATTCTTTTTGTTTTTCTCTTTCCTCCCTTGTTTCTTCACCAGATATTACTTCTATATGATGATCTTGGCTTCTTTTCCCACATGTGTCCTAGTTCCCAATTTTCCCTTGTTTCTTCACCAAATATTACTTCTATATGATGATCTTGGCTTCTTTTCCCACATATGTGCCCTAGTTCCCAATTTTCTTTGCATTTGAAACACATTTTTTTCCTTTTTAGGTCCCTTAGGTTACACATATGTCCAGCCTTCCATTCCCCCTTGCATTTGTAACATGATTTCCTCTTTCTACCCTCATCTTGTTTACAGATATGACCCCACTCCCACTTTTCTTTAAAATTGAAGCATAATATTTCCCTTCAAAGCCTCTCATAGTCATTATTAGAAAGAAAGGTGTTTTTATGTTGATCTTTTTTATAGGGAGGTTTTGTGTGTGCACCCCTTGTTTTGACTTTTAAGTCTGTATCCTCTAGTCTTAGGGCTTTATTAATTGCATCCCCAAGGGAGGTAGGGTTTAAGGCACATACTAGTCCCCGGATTGAATCCTTTAACCCTTCTACAAAAAGGTAGGTAAGTAGATCCTCGTCAACCCCTAGAACCCTAACTAAGATCCTTTGGAATTCTGCTATGTAATCCTCAATCAATCCATGTTTAAGTTGAGTTAATTTTTTTAAGTCTATTTGTGGATGCTTTCTATCAAACCATTTTATAAGTTTATGTGCGATTTCATCATAGGATGTTACATTTTTGTGCTCTTCGGTGCGGATACCATGATGTCACCACTCATGGGCCAAACCCTCTAGATGTAGGCTAGAAAATCATACGACATCTTTTTCTATCATGGGACTAAGGTTCAAATAGGTGTTTGATTTTTAAATCTAGGAATATGTTGTGATTTTTCTGGACCCATCAAAATTGGGTAGGGTTAGTTTATTTACTTTTTGTCTCAAGTTATTACTAGGCTACCTCCTAAGACTGTTTATTACCTCTTGTTTCTTGGCTTCACAAAATTCCCTAAATGGGATGTATCTCCTAACCTCGAGATCCAAATTTATATAAGTTGTAGAAATTCCCTCAGTGTTAGAAGGGGGTGGAGAATTTTCTTCTTCCTCCACCAATGTTTCCACCCTAGGTAGAAACAATGGTCTTGGTAACTTAAAGGTGTAAGACATGTTAGTTTTTTTTTTAATGATTAGAGTTTATATCTTTTCCATTTGTTTGGTCAGATCTAAAAGTATTACCAATGTTTTATATGGTTTGGAGAAGGGCCTGGGTTGTTCTTTCATTTTGTTCCATCAATACTTTAGTTTTTTTTTCCATGAATGATCTTAATTCATTTCCTACTGGCTCACCCGTGTTATTGTTTTGAGTGGGGTTGGGGTTTGTTACAATTTTCCTCTTTTCCCTTTCCAAGGATCTTTGAGCCTTTTATTTAATTTTATATATTATTCCTAACCCTCAAGATGGTAGGAAAGTTGCTCTGATACCAATTATAATGTCCTCTTTTGGGATTTCCCTAAATCTTGCCCTAGAATCACAATTTTCAATTTAGTTAGGGTTATAACTTACTAATTAAATTCTTTAAGTAAGATCAATCTTAGTTTAGGTCTTGCAATCATGTTAGATAATATTGTAATATAATTCATATGATCAAACATATATAAATATTTGAGCCATGTAAATACTATTAAACTACACCATATTCATATTGCATAGTGGGAGTTTAATAATAATAGGAATTGGATGGGAAACATAATAAGTCTGCCTAAAGCTATCCTAGATAAGCCCAAGAGTGTGCAACATCCAGACTAAGACAAATCACCCCTTGGCCCCAAGCAATAAGAACGTCCAAGCTAAGATAATTCCACCCTCGTGGTGGGATACTTAGTGGGTAACTTGTATTTGCATTCCCTATCCATGTTTCCTTATCCATCCTCCTTATGATTGAGACTCCTTGAATCCATCCTAATTACCCATCATAGTTTGGCTTGATAGGAAATTCTTAAAAGGGATGCCTGTAAACTACTCGACCCACCTAATCCCAAGAGCGTGCAACATCCAGACTAAGACAACTCACCTCTTGGCCCCAAGAGGAAGGAGCATCTAGACTAAGACAATTCCACCCTTTGGGTGGGCTACTTAGCATGGGAGATCCCATAAATTGCATCTCCCTAGCATACTACCTCCAACCTTATGTTTGATTGATCATAGGATAAAGACATACAAAATATACATATATATAATCTATTCATTTAGAAGAAATATAATCTAAATATTGATCCATTACAACAGTACTATGAAATATACATATGAGAGAAATCATAAAGTATTTATAAAATAATTACTACATATTATCTCTACAATTTGTACTAGGTTGTATTAGATCTTTGTATGCCTGCAGGTTTATATTAAATTTGATTGATATGTCTGGGTTGCAGATTGCTTTATTTCCTTATAAATGATCCTGGAACTTTCATTTCTCATTCCCTTTTCTATCCTCGTGTTCCTACAAAGAGATGTATCCCTTTGAAAGTTTCGAATGGGTGTGACTTTGTTTGACTGTTTCCTTTAACTTTTATTTAATCGCTACTTTTTAAATTAATCGTTGTCACTTCCTTTGTTTTGGTTTTCTCATTGCTTCATCAATTATAATTTGTGCTTATAATATTCGTTGCATTCATTAAATAAATACTCATCACTGCCCTTATATCATATGGGTATTAATTGTTGTTGTTTCTTATATCAATATTTTATACGTTTTATTATTATATTATTATTTTATATATGTATTTTATTTTATTTTTATTTCAAGTTTCGAGGGCATGACACTCAAGAGATCTAAATCCAATGGAAGACTCTATTTTGGTTCTAGATGAACCAAAATTTCACCCACCTCCAAAATTTGTAAAAAAACAAAGGGGATTCCAAATTTGAATCCTTTAACCCTTGTTGAAGAAGAAAAACATCATAAATTGAGAAGGGGTTCATTGAATCCACATGCTTTGATACCATGTTTGAATTATGAAAAACACAAGCCATAGGATCAAACAACAAAAAAAGACACCTTCCACGCAAGAGACCTACAAACAAAGAATTACTATATTCCTAAATAAGAAAAAGCTACAGAATGAACCTCAAGAATCTTTAAGGAAAACAAGAGTCCTCAAAGGTTTCCAAAGGTATTCAAAAGGCATGATAATACTATGAGGGTTGAATGCCATATAGGAGCAACCCTAAATGGTAAAGGGATTAAATCATGACAAGTGTCAACATCTCATGTAATGAGATAAATTGATCTAATAATAGCTCTCTAGTTAAGATAGTAAATCACTCGTAATTTTATCTTAAGTGCATGAGAATAAGTTATACTAATAATTAATTAACGGTTAAATAATTATTAGCTAATGCATGATTACTCTAACACTTCACATATTCTAATATAAATGGTAACCAATCTTGAGGTCAACCTTGGAAAGATAGTGTGCTCCACTAAAACAATCTATTATCATCTATGTGAAAAAGTGGAAATTTATATTTGATAATTATCTTATTTTGAGAGCATGAGAATCTATACATATACTCCATTCTATTAAGCATCCACCTTGCAAATCTTATGTCATATTGAATGGTTCCAACATCCTTGGAAAGTGTCTCTAGGAACTTAGGGTGTATTGGGAAATATTTTGTAATATTAATTCTCACCATTGTTTGTAATATATTCATAAGGGGTGATGGGTCCACTAGCAGTGGTAAAGGTGAGTTGTGAACATAAATATTTAATATTATTTTTTCCCACGTGTGGATGCCTAAAATGGGATAATAAAAGATAAGGAAAAGGAAAATGAGTGAATTTTGGGATTCTCCAAGTGGGAGCTTAGAATGAGACAACATGTGTCTCTTAGTATTCCATCATTTATTACATTTAATATGTTTCTCCCAAGTTTGGATGCCCAAGCTAGCGGAAAAGTATTGGAGCCAAAATCGGTGTCCTTTCACATTCTGAGGAGGTATTCCAAGGTTTGGGGATGTTTGGAATGAAGGGCCATATTTGGGAGCCTTGTTTGGGGCTTAAGATGTCTTCACACATGTATAAATTTAGCCTCTTGTATGTAGAATCATGAGCCATAATTGGATGTAAATTTCCATTATAGGTACAAGTATAGGTTGAGGCATAAGTAGGTTGTTCACAGGTGCACATGTGTTTCCATGGTGGATGAAAAGAGGAGAATTAAAGTGATTGTATTGTAATCTCATTTATTTGAAGATCATGCATACTTGGACTCTCTTCTTGGTGGAGTTTTTTCCCGCAAGGGTTTCTCCATGTAAATCCTATGTTATGTGATGCTCTCGTGTTGCTGATTTGTGCCTCATTGCTGCTACATTATGGTGATTTTATTCTTTATATGTTATTATAAGTTCACATAAGGTGGTCTATTTAAGCATGTTATGTTTTCTTATTTTTGGCATCATAAAGATGGATCTAATCATGGTATTTCCATATTAAGGCAACTTATATAAATTTCAGATTTTCATGTTGATGTAATCTAAGCCTTGTATCTCATCCATTGAAGTCATTTTTGGATAGATATTGAATTTCCCAAAAATTGGTATTGAACCTATTTATTTCTCATCACATTCTCCTTCCTTCTATGGTGAAAGTATAATAGGTACATTATAAGGGTTCATACTTTCCTAAATTAGGCCTCTCTTCATTATCTCTTTCATTTGTTTGTTCAATTATGCATTCATTTCAAGAATCACCTTGTGTCACACATTATTAGGTAAACTCTACCTTATAATGAAATATATGTAGCATGCAATATTATGCACTCACAACAAGCTCTCAAGTATTCTATTGTCCATGGGATCCTCAAATTATTTCAATATAGTTGTTCCACCTCTAGCTCTTTTGAGTGGCACAACTTTCTTTCCTCTACTATCATAAGCTTTACAATCAATGCATACAACTCTTGAAATTATTCAACCTCCTTCAAGGACTACTTGTCCAATGATAAATTCATATGGCCCTTTGTGGTGTCTTCCTTAGCCTTTAATGATTTTAACTCAAATTTGTTTCCATCCTTAGTGATGGTGAATGTGTTATTTCTTCCATCATGGATGGTGTAAATAGCATACTACCATTATCTTCCCAACAACGCATTACAATCATCCATGAGAATCACATTGAACTGAACCTTAGCTAAATAACTTTAAATATGAAATACTACTGAACACTACTCTCTCACAGTATCTCTTGACTAAGGATTTGGTTGTTGTATAATATTTTTAGGTTTGAATTTTCTACCATATTAGTAGACACTAGGTTATCTACAATTATCTTACAAACACTTTCCACTTGACTTACACTTAGTGTAGAAGATACGCTTCCTAAACTATGATTCTCTATCTTCTTTACTAGGCTTCAACAATAACTTAAACAAGCTTCAACAAGACCTTGAGCAATATCAATTTCTCTCCACCTTCAAGTGTTATTTTTTTCTCACTACTTGATTTTTCATTTGTGTAATGTGCATTATCTTCTCAATATGTCCTTATTTTTTATTAGCCTCTAGACATTCACATGCCCTATTTCCAAATTCTTCATATCTATAATAGGTATCATTAAAATTTATATCATTAACTCCTCCACCTTTTTGTTCCCTTTTCTTAGAATTCTTTTCCTCCATTTCCCTTACTGTATGATCTATGCCACTTATTGGATAGATTCTCCTCTATCTTAAAATATGATATGGTAGATATCTTAAACAAATGAATTGGTAACAAATAAATTTCATCTTGAAATTCACTTTGCAACTCATTCAAATATTGAGACATATTCTGTACATCTTCCATATAACTTTCTTAGATGTTGAGTATATAAAAAATCCTTGATGTACTTCTTGATAGATATTTCTCTCTATTATAAATTTTGGTACATTTTGAACATGATTAGGAAAGGGAATAAAGGATCAAGACATGGTAAAACAAACATTAATGGTCCATGGTGGATAAAGTAAGTGAAAATACAAAAAAATAAATTATAAAGTATGTAATTTTTATTTTATAGGCCCTTCTCTATCTTTTCTCTCTCCTTCTGTCTATATTTTATCTCTCTATTTGGGGAGGATGTTCTATCTCTACTCTAGATGGATTCTTGATAAATTACATGTTTATAGGTGCCTAATATGGATACACATTTTTTGGGACCCATACTTTTTCACTCACTTAAGCTAACCTGTAAAGAGGGTGTTGTAGGTTTTTATTCCTTTTCATTAGTTTATTAGGTATTTTCCACCCCTAGTTTAGTTTTCTTAGGTATGCTTACTTAGCCTTATTTTTATATCTCATGTTTCTCCTCTATTCCTATAAATGCACTCACCTAGATTTATATTTTATATCATTTTATGTATGTTCTCTCTTAATTAATTGAAATATGATTTCGCAATCTATTATCTATTTTTTAGTACTGTTGTGATCATCACTATGGTAGTAGGTATTGGTTGATTTTTTGCTTATTAAGAATCCAACCTAATCACTATGTAGAGAATAATTTACAATCCATGGGAATCATATAAATAATTATATTGTGTAAGATATTTTCTCTACACCTACACATAATTTAATTATTTTCTATGTCTTTGTTGTGCCACTATGATAACTCCATGGGCTAATTGTCATGTGTTTTTTTTCTTGAGTCCATCTATGCATTTTAGTTATGTTGTAGGGATTGTTTATATTCTTTAAGACCTTGTTCTATATTCCATTTGGTTTGGTTTGCAATCATAGAGTCTCTTTGAATTATCACCATACATGTGTGGTGCATGAGTCCCCAACTAAAACTAATATTGCTCATGTTCCTACTCTTTTTAAATTTGGAAGGTTCCTAGTTTGAGTGTTTTTTAATTTTATTTAGATCCTCTTTTGGATATGTTAAATCTAAGGACTGTGTTGTGTTTCTATATTTCATTGACCTTAAGTTTGTCTCCTTATGTTTATTTGAAGTTTCATTTATATTTTTAGTGTAGGAAATTGTATACCTTTACAATTTCACACTATATTTGGGTCCCTTAATCTATTGGACTTAATTAAGCTTTTAATTTGTCAAATTATGTCTTCCAAAGCCTTATTATTCCCATTTTCCATAAGGTAAACCAACATTTAATTAATGCAATTAATATTTTAATCACATTAGAGCATGTGTGTCTTGGACTTATAGGCCAGGACCCATTCGCCCAAGGGTGAATGGGTCCCCTTTAAGTCCTAGGACCCGTTTTTAAATATGTTTTTGGTGGCATTTTAATGATTCAAATTCAATATGCAATTATCAGTTTTTGGAATCTAATCTTCGGGAAATTAGATAAACACCTATAAATACATAGTCTTTTTATCAATTCAAATTTAACACACTTTATGAGAGCAATCCTATGAGAAAATATTATTGTAAAGAGCATTCAAGAGTAGATTTATCAGTCATTTGTTGTAGCATTCAAGATCCTATCATCATGTTCAAGCTTATGTGTGTTCATGTAATCTTAAGAAGGCTAATATGCATTGTTGATCCTAAAAGCATCCAAGCATTTCAAGTGTCCAAATCCATCAAGAAAATCAAGATCAAGTTCCTTGGAGAAATGCGTTTGTCTTCATTCCTCTAAGGGAAGCCATTGAAGGTTTTGTGAGTTGCAACAAGCAAGCATTCATTCATCATTTCCTTCTCCATTTTCATTATCTTTCTATCAAGGTTTAATTACCAAACTTGGGGTTTAACTAAGGTAAACCCCCATTCAAACAAAATAAATTTTCCCTCTTTGTGTATGTGTAGATTACAGGTTGAAGAAGGATTGAAGATCTTGAAGACAAATTTTACACTGTTGCATTTGTTGTCATCATTGTTGTCAAGCCATAGAAACTAAGCTACAGGTTTTGTTTCTGACTTTCCAATGGTGGGACCTAGGGAAAACAGAAGCTCAGATCTTGTACCAGAGGACCCGGAAATTGATCCAAACACTTGTACAAATACCCATTCACCCATGAGAAAATGAGTCCTTATAGGCACCTCAAAACCAATTTTTCTAAGCATATTTGTTGTTCTCTACACTTCCTACATCTACTAGTAAACTGTCATTTCTGATTGTCAGACTTTGGGATTGCAATTTTAATATTAGGGCATATAGTTCATTAAGTTAATCATTCAAAAATGTTTCTAATCAATTCCAATCCCCCATTAGATGTAGATCCAGGTCTGATTGGCTCACCTTAAGGTTTGAAAGTCAATCTCTTGTACCTTGTGATCTACATCTCTAATGAAATTTGGAAAAAGGCACTATTGAATCCTAGGTTCTTTGCATTAAGGGCCTAGGACCCCTTTTTCTATGTTTCATTTTGGTGAACCCAACATTCTTACACTACAAAAATTTTGAAATTGGAAGTCCTTCAAACCCTAGGTTTAGATTAGCATTGTACTGTTTTGCATTTCTCATTTAGGGTTCCATTTTTTTGCATTCTAAAAGCATCAAAAATCCAAAAAAATTGCATTCATCTTGCATCATAGCCTACATTAGAATTTTTTTATTCATCTTTAGATCAGATTTACATTTGATTTACATTCACTAAGTGGTTAAAATTTGAAATTGTTCATTGCATGTATATTGCATCTTTCATTTTAGCTTAATTAAGCAAGTGAAAATTGCATAATTTTATTTTAAATTTGCATCAAATCTTCATTTTCAGAATTTTACATCTTCAAATTAGATAGGTCTTGCATATTAATATAAAAATATCATTCAAAAGTGTCATTTTTTGTTACATATTTGCATTTAGATCACATTGTCTCAAATTGAAAAATATTACATTGTTTGATTTCAAATTGCATCAAATCATCAATTTCAGGTTGTGGCATCTTACAATCAGTCAAAAATTGCATTTTACATCTAAAATTTGTATTCAAAACTTGTCACAACATTTTAACCTTTGTTTCACACTTGCATCTTGCATTGCATTTTCTTAATTTGACCAAAATACGGAAAACAGTCATTGTTTAACCTATTTACAACTAGAGAAAGAAACATCAAATAACATTAAACTTCAAATTTTCACTTTCCAAAACCCTATCCAAGGACTCATTCACCCTAGGGAGAACCTGTCCTTGTACAGGTTCCCGAGGAAACTTTTTCACACTATTTTTTCTCTTTATTATCAGTATCTTCCAGCTTGTAGAAGTCTACTTGAAATTCTGAAAAATTGTTATTACATGTGCAAGAAAAGTGTCATTTTTCTTGATTTATTGCAAATTTGAGAAAAATTGTTGCATTTCAGATCTATAGGACAATTGTTATATCATGTTATCATTGCAAAAAAAATTAGTTATCATACTTCATGCTCTATTTTCAAATCTTGTTGAGCACTTTATGAAAATTTTGTGACAAGCATACAAATATGAAGTTATTTCCCCTCTTTTCTTGTTTTCATTGATCCCTCTCCCACTATATCTCCTATGTGTGAGGTTATTTTGGTGAAAGAGAATACAATTATTGATAATCATGACAATCATAAGTGTTATTCTCCTGATACCTCTCTTACTTATGATGAAGGTGTCTTCGTGTTAGAAGATCCAACCATTGAGTTTCATGAGAATCTTGTTTGTTTCTCTCCCGCTACATTCCTACTTGGGAGGATATTGTTGGAAAAGAGGATGCAATGATTGATAAGCAATAAAATCATAGTTTTTCTTCTCCTGATACCTCCCCTACTTGTGATGAAGTTATCTTAGAAGATCCAACCATTGACTGTCATGAAAATCTTGTTTACCCCTCTCTTGAAACCTTTTCTACTTGCGAAGATATTAGGGTGCAAGAGGATGATATCATTAATACATGTATTTCAAATGATAGTAATGTGGCTTGCTTAGATGAAGATGATAAGGTGACATTAGATCCCCCCTCAATACAATATCATCAACAAGAAGTCAAATTCTTTGGGGTTATGAACAAACAATTGACCACTAGATCTCCCTTGATTATTGGACCTCCCAAGAGTCCTCTAATCATTGGACCACCTAAGATTCCTTTTGAACCTCTTAAGATTCCTTTAGTTATTGGACCTCCTAAGCCATTTCTTATCATAAGACCACCTCAACACCAACCAAAACCTACAAGGAATATCTTAAATTTTGCAAGGCAACTCACTAGTAACAATGTTTTGCAACAACAAAGTTATAATACCATTGCACATACATATAACACAAGGACTAATAGGAAAAAAAAACCATTCCTACATTGATACCACGTCCACAACCTATTTTTCCTAGTGCCCCTCGTTTACCTTCGCATAGTGGAAAGGAGTAATATGATCTTGTTGAACAACTTCACAACACTCCTGCTAAGATATTCTTGTGGAATTTGATTCAAGCATCACCTATTTACCATAACATGCTTCAAAATGATTTGCAATTTTCTTTATCCCTCCTAGTGCACAAACCAATGATATAGAAACTTTTATTGAGAATTTGAATTCACCTATTTTGGACATTAGCTTTCATCAAAGTGAATTATCTCCATTAGAAATACAACAACAAAATGAGGCTTTTATGATATTGGCTAGAATTAACAAGATTATAAATAGGCATACTCTCGTTGATAATGGTTTGACACTAAATTTTTGTAGTGTAAACCTTTTGGGTCAAACTGGAGTGGACAAGACTAAAATTCAACCAGATTCTTTATTTATCCATGGTTTTGGTAATGTGGGAAAGAAATTGCTTGGTGTGATAACATTACCAGTAAAATCTGGTAGTTTTACATTGCAAACTACTATCCATGTCATGTCCCAAGAACTCTCATATAATCTCCTCTTGGGTAGGCCGTGGATTTATGAAATGAATGAAGTCCCTTAAATGTTGCATCATCTAATGAAATACACTTATAAAAATAAGGTGTACACAATTAAAGCAAACTTACAATCAGAAAATTGTTTGCAAACTAAAACATTAATTAAAAATCTTTTGAGAACATTGATACCAACTTCAAAAGTGGAATCGGTGCAAGAAGAAGAGAAAGAGAAGTGCTTTTCAACAATCACAAAACTATTGGATGATGATTGGGGTTCATTACATTTTACACCTACATTCATGGGAGAATATAAAATCACAACAAAAGAATCAAGAAAGGAAAAAGAAACAATGGTAGTATCAACACAACATGGTGAAAAATCATCACAAGCATCTAAGTCCACAACTTTTATAAAATAAGAAGAAAACAAGAATTATACATCCACATATGATGAGAATGATCATGAGAAACTTCCTTCCTCAAAAGAAATGAAAAAAATTATGGAAGGGGTTACAAACTTTTGAAACAACTTGGCTATAATGGAAAAGGATGTGGTGTTAAAGAATAAGGTATCTATGTCCCTATAGAGCCTATCACACGAGAAACAACTAGAGGTCTTCGTTATTGTTATTCAATTAACAAATATCATTAGTTGTTGCTCCTTTCCATGTGGTAGTTGTAGTATCATAGCATATTCATTACGATGTGTGAGGGAATAAACTTGGCTTTATGCAATCATACATCCTTTTTGGAAGGAGTAGCATATCATCATCCATTTTCAGCTCACTTTTTTCCCTTACACTTGGTGGGCAATGGGTTAGGTAGCCTTGTCCTAGTATGGAACTTTTTGTTGCCTTTGTGGATAGTTATCCACCTTCTACATATGATGAACAAGATTGGGATGTAGATGACTTGCTTTAGGTTGGCTTGCATGTGACATACTAGCTTTTATTTTTATTTTCTTTGTGATTGCATGTATGTAATGTGATCCCATATATCGTGTTGCTTGATGTGTATTTATGTTTGTGAGTTTTCTTTGGATGATCCTTGTTACTCAGTTGGTGCAAGGATACAAAGGAAGCAAAACATGTTGTGACATTCTTCTATTTATATTTCCATTCTTCTATCTATCGTAAACATTGTATTTTCTTTTTTCTTGTGTTTTCCTTTTGGGGATGATACAAGGCATTGAGACATCCAAGTCTCTTCCATGTTGACCCAAAATATTTTTATGTTTTCATTCTCTATGTATCATTCCTCCTTTGTGTTTGTTTTTCCATGAATTATTTGGGGAATGATGATAGTTTCAAGCTCTATTATATCAATGTAGCAAAGACATGCATTGACCTTGAATCCATAGATCCCTTATGTGTTATATTTTTGGATTGCATGTGGGGGAAACCTCCTTTTGCATGATGCAACTTTATTTGGAAATATATGATTGGAATAGGGCTTTCCAAATAAGCTCTTATGGCCCTTTTTATCAACTAGCATTTATCATTTCCATTTTAAAGTAATTGCTCACGGCATGGTATTTAGAAATTCCTTTAAAGTGGGGACATACATTAGCATTATTTCATTTTTGCATTGAAATTTTGACATTTTAGCTTCACTTTTGTTCACAGAGGTTGGACTTAGTGTAACATTAACATAGCACATTGACCATTTTGTGGCACCTTATCAAAGTTATTAGGGAGTATAACTTTGTGGTATGGTTGACGTATGGGAACACACCTGTAGACCTGGTGCATCTATCCCATCTTCCACCCCTTTTTTATGGGTACACACCTTGTATACCTAGTGTGTGTTTCTCATTTTACCTTTGGGGTTTACCTATAGTATACCAGACTGCACTAGCCTTGTGAGTGTATTTTATGGACGTGGCATAATGCAACTTGCTAGTCCATCCTTTTTTCCATTTTAAATTATTTTTTGTATTGGCTTTGACATTGTAAGTGTTTGTATCTTGTCTTGTTGCACGTATCTTACACATCATGTGTGTCCCTTTGTCCTTATGTTGGTTTTCCATGGGATCTTTGATCCTAGGATCTTGGCCACCTTCTTGATCTTTGTCATCCTATCTTTCTAACATTTGTACACTTGGACCCCTCTTGATATATATTTGTCTACTTTAGTGTGAGTTTGAGTGTAAGTTCATACTCTTACTAAAGTGGGGGATAAATGTAGTGTAGGAAATTGTATGCCTTTACAATTTCACACTATGTTTGGGTCCCTTAATTTATTAGACTTAATTGAGCTTCTAATTTTCCAAATTATGCATTCCAAATCCTTATTATTCTCCTTTTCAAAAGGGAAAACTAAAATTTAATTAATGCAATTAATATTTTAATCACATTGGACCATGTGTGTCCTAGACTTATATGCCAGGACCCATTTTCCCAAGGGTGAATGGGTCCCCTTTAAGTCCTAGGACCCATTTTTAAATATGTTTTTGGTGGAATTTTAATGATTCAAATTCAATATGCAATTTTTGGCTTTTGGAATCCAATCTTCGAGAAATTAGATAAATACCTATAAATACATTGTCTTTTTATCAATTCAAATCTAACACACTTTATGAGAGAAATCTTATGAGAAAATATTTTTGTCAAGAGAATTCAAGAGAAAAATTATCAGTCATTTGTTGTAGCATTCAAGATCCTATCATCATGTTCAATCTTATGTGTGTCTGTGTAATCTTGTGAAGGCTAATATGCATTATTGATCCTAAAAGCATCCAAGAATTTCAAGTGTCCAAATTCATCAAGCAAAGAAAGATAAAGTTCCTTGGAGAGATGTGTTTGTCTCTAGTCCTCTAAGGGAAGCCATTGAAGGTTTGGTGAGTTGCAACAAGCAAGTGTTCATCCATCATTTCCTTCTCCATTGTCATTATCTTTCTATCAAGGTTTAATTACCAAACTTGGGGTTTGACTAAGGTAAACCCCCATTCAAACAAAACAATTTTTCCCTCTTTGTGTGTCTACAAATTACAGGTTGAAGAAGGATTGAAGATCTTGAAGAGAAATTTTGCATTGTTGCATTTGTTGTCATCATTGTTGTCAAGCCACGAAAAATAAGTTATAGATTTTATTTTTGAATTTCTAATAGTGGGACCTAGGGTAGGTAGAAGCTCAGATCTTGTACCAGAGGACCTCGAAAGTTTATCTAGACACCTAAAAAGACCCATTCACCCATGGGTGAACGAGTCCTTGTAGGCACCTCAAAACCAATTTTTTTGAGCATATTTGTTGTTCTCTGCACTTCCTGAATCCACTGGTAAATTTTTGTTTTCGACTGTCAATATTTGGGATCTTGTAATTTTAATATTAGGGAATATAGGACCATTAATTTAATCATTAAAAAATATTTCTAATCTATTCCAATCCCTCATTAGATGTAGACCCAGATCTGATTGGCTCACCTTAAGGTCTGAAAGTCAATCTATTGCACCTTGTGATCGACATCTCTAATGAAATTTGAAAAAAGGCACCATTGAATCCTAGGTTCTTTGCATTAAGGGCCTAGGATCCCTTTTTCTATGTTTCAATATTCAAGTGAATTATTCTCTCCTTCAGGGCATGCCCTAGTTTTATATTTTAAAATTTAATTGTCTATTACTCATGTGGTATTTTATATCTTAGTCATTTTGTGGCTAATCCATTTCAAAAAAATCAAGTCTCAAGAATAGTGTGATAATCTACTAAGTGTTTTAATCTCTAAGGCCCTATTATATCTTATAGTGATGTGATATTTTTATAGGTGGAAACTTGACACTCTAGTTTTGCATTGAATAACTCCATTGTCTTTAGATCTTCATATTCATTTAGTGTCCTTGGTTATCTAATTATATGCCAATTTTTAATCTTATGACCTTAATAATCAATGTTATGAATAGTCAACATGTGATAATATTTTGGAGGTCTATGTTTTGCTAAGTACTTTGTCTATGTGATGTGAATCAAAGATTAATTAAAATAAATATAATATTAGTGCTAGGTTTGTACCATACCAATTTTGTGTAATTTTGAAAAATTTATACTTTGATGGAGAAATGGACTCAATGTAGTAGTAAGTTTTAGTTGAATCATAAATTGAACTTGGTTTTGTGTTTTTCTTAGTTTCAAGAATTATGATCAAGAGGTGAAAATATGATGTTTTAAATTTTGGTTAAACAATTGGGTGTTCAAATTTCAGTAAGTCTTTAGCAAGGTTGTTCTCCACTTGGTGTTTACCAAGGAGGATATGAAAACTCAATCTTAAGTGGTTGTCAAATGCTCAATTGAGGAAGGTGTTATTAAGTCACTATTATTCATAACATGGTGCAAGTGGCTTTTGCATGTCAACTTATTGCACTCTAATAAATATCAAAGATATTTGGGTCAAATTTGTGTTGTTTTGCCTTTAATACCGTAGAAGACTTAGTGTTAGTTAGGGTAGGGCTTATAAAATGATACATCCACCGATTAGAGGAGAGGAATCATCCAGATTACATACACATGAAGTATTGGTGTGCTTGGTTAAGGAAATGAAATCTTTCTTAGGGGTGGTCTAACCAATTGCCAAGTGGTGTATCCTAACACATGGGTTCCCATTAAAGGTAAATTGTGTTAAAATTTACTAAAGGGGATTTTATATCCTTGTCAAAAACAATATTTATGAAAGCATAATTTATTATGAAATTTTATCTAGATGTAGCCTTGCACCAAGTTAATGGATTTTTGACATTGTACTACCTTGACATATAAATTGGTTTCGTATTTTACGCTATTTATTAATTGTAGTGCCCAAAAACTAACTCCAAAATTTACCATGCAAAAGTAACCATTTTTTTCTTTAACATTCAACCACATATATTGTCAATAGAACATTCATTAATTCTTTGACACCAGACCTTAGTCAAAATAAAAAAGCTCATCCAAAGAAGAAGATACCCACAAAGAATTAACACAACTTATTTCTTTTAAAAGACACGACTTAAAGTAACTCTACATCTTCTGATTTTCAAACCTTGCATGTTGATTTCACTTCATATCGTTCCTAGAATGATTGGGCATAATTGATATTGCAAGGCAAGAAAATGTTAGTGTCGAGTTTGACTGATGCCTACCATATTACCATTTTTCATATTGGTTTAACGGTTTAGAGAGATACCATACTAAATTTTACTTATCCACTTGATCTCAAAGTTAGGTAGTGAGTGTAAGGACATTGCAAGCACTTCTAAAGTAATTAGAAACATAATTAAATCAATGAAATATCTTCAGTTGCTATGTTCTTATGCTAAATTACTAGATTGGTGTTAAGACAAAATGATGTATATCATTAAGTTTAATATGAAAAATTATATAATATAAGTATCAAAAGTGTAGCACGTACCATTTTATCAGTCTTATGTTAAATATTATACAATTCTATTTGAAGTCTTAATGGATAGGATAGTGTTAATGAAAGTTCCTAGTTTAAATATGGCCACATTTATGTTTCAATGCCTTTAGATAATTACATCCAGATTTACCATACTAATATAAAATTATCAACAAGCTTTGGTTCATTTGTTATCCTAGTTCAATAATCACTACATACTTAAGTATGTGGCATTAAAGTATTAATGATCTTCACATTAAAGTATATATATATTAAATATTAAATTTTTAATTTTTAACAAGGATGTTTGCTTAGGTCAAATTAAGGGTTTTAATTTACGTGGAATTAAACCAATATAACATGAATCATTTTTTATTAAGTCAAATGTAATAATAATGCTAATGACTATTATTATCACTCACCTATTTACCAAGATCGATACAACCATTTCCTTAAGAGATTAAAATCTTCTTTCGTATATAGTAATACAACAAGCAGTACCAAAATAAATTAGTTTTAAGGAAACTATATAAAAAAAAAGTAACATATGTATCATTATGTTTATTCATAACAAGAATGGACCTTGAAATATTTTAATTATTTAGAAAATAAAGTAGATACCATGGGGCGCTTACCAGGTTAAAGTCATGTATATGCACTTTAACTCCTAAAATTAATCATTCTTACCTCTAAACTCAGCAAAATAAATAAGAGGACCAGGAGAGAGAAAAAAAATTAAGCCCATTGGAAATCATGAGATGATCAAACCCTAAGAGGCTTCATCTACGCATGAATTTAACTTGGAAGGAATGGGAAAATCTCATGGCACACCCAAAAGTGGCCTTCCAAAAATGGCAGCAAACCCTTACTCTTCTTGGTGCATGGGGGGTGTTTTTCATGGAGGAAGCCATGACTTGGGTGTAGGTCTAAATCGGCTCTTTTAGATCCTTCTTAATACTTAACAAAATTCTTTGGAAATAGATTTACATTTTTTACTGAAGTGCTGGTAGGGTATTCTTCCCTGGCGATCGATCTGATACAGAAATTTCTAGTCGATTGAATTGAAATTTATTTATTGTGGGTTGATGCCCTTACAAAGTTAGCATAGCAATCTTTGAAGGAATATTGTTGAGTGAATGTAAATATGATAAAATGTATGTTTTTTTGGGTTGTTATTAATTCCTTGTTTCTCTAGTGTAGTTGTCTCTTTCTTTTGTTTATTTATTTGTGCTCATGATTTGAAGGATTTTACACCCCACATTTGTAGTGCATTTTCCTTCTTTAAAACAACCTTTTTAAATCACCGTATATGCCACCATAGGGTTTCTGGGTCGTGAGAGGAAAACCACACTCAGATTTCCACTACTCGCAGAAATAGAAGGGGAAAGACATTTGACTCCAACTCATTACCTTCTTTCATGTGCTACTACTACTAGTGAGTATGATATATGTGCAGAGTAATGTTACTTTCTCTCTTATTTTCTTTGTTTCCACTCCTGAATGATTGACTGGTCCATTTGTTTGTAGATATAGGAGGTCTAATTTATTCTATTTTCTCATCCCAGGTAGTTGATTACAAAGAGATTATATGTTATATTTGTTTTTTTTCTTCCCCTCTCAACATGTATCCTACAGGAAATTGGAAGCTACAACCCAAGAGCATGGCCCCCATGATGGGTGTAACATATACATGACTAAATTATAAGGGGAAAACCTCTAGCCTTCTACAGCCACGCCCCTGACACTTGGTTGAATAAAAGAAACATTGACAAAGAGATTTAAAATGTTGGGTTATTCCATACACTGTTTTATTTTTTCATATTTTATTTTATTCAATATTTTTACATAAATCTTTTATCACTGTTACTACAAAACCCTTGATACAACACAAAAGCTATAGATCGTAGTGATCTATTTCTATGAACCCCATTAACAACTAGCAACATCAGAAGATAGCCTTCATCTACTTTTTTTTAACAAAATGTATTATGTGCAAGTTATGAATAGAAGAAAATAAATATGAACATCAACATCTCTCATGTCATATAATGACTAAAAGTCATTTCATACATTCTAGGATTTTTGAACCTATGGAATAACACCCACAAATAAATTTATGATCAATGCATTCACCTTCGTTCACCAAGGAGGTTGAAAAAGAACAAGAACTAATATCACTATTTTTTATTAACAAAAAATAGGTTTTGAAGGGTTCCTGAAACCCTATACAAAAAGGAATAGTGGCAACAAAGATAAAACAAAGGACTACCCACCCAAGAAACCAAAAACAAGTTGATTACATAAACATCAGTGACCCATCAGCAAAAACTAGAAGTAGAAAACAAAGACAAAAAGTATAATAAATGGCCATTAGATAAGTTCTTTGAGCATCCTCGCCACTTACAGGTCCTTCGACACCATCCTATCATGCATTTCCATGATGTCATCCACATCCTGCGTAGGGATTGTTTTGCATTTCTTAGTTTTACTCTGAGTATGCACACTCAACCCAACACCCAAATCCATGGTCTGCATTTCCTTGTTTGCACTCCCCCCCCTCTCCTTTAACAATAAATTGTAGGTCTCATTTCCCTCATTATAAAACAATGAAATGTAACAAATAAAAGAAACTACTAGAACCTTCATAGTTATGAAGAGATTTTAAAATGAGAAGATCTTTCAGCTTCATATACCTGCTTTGTTGCTCTATAATAGTCAATGGGAAGGAAAGCTTTCCACCCAACCTTCTTGGAATCATCAAGCCATGAAATGAATCTATCCAACCCCCAAGCCAAGTGTAACAACAAGACCTAACATGCAATGAGTACCATTCTATTATTTCTCTTACCAATGAATATTATTGCACAATTGCATAATCATAATGACTAAACAAAACTTCCATGGTTGCATCCATAAGAATAAAAAAATTATTCATAATAAGGTAACATATACTACTAGATTTGCATATGATCATTCTATCATATAAACTACCACATTCATAGTATTAGGACATTGATATTAGAAAGTTTATAAATTGAGATAAGAATCATTTACTTCTTAACCAATAACAAAATAAAGTTAGATTCCAAATTGAAATAAAGCAATTAAGACAAACCTTCTCCATCCCTTCTCCTTAATCTTTTGAAAGCAGGTTGATAACATAAGCAACCAAATTACCTATAGCAGCCATGCCCTTTCAAACAAATCAAAGATATCTTATTGAGGATGAAAATACAAGTGTCTGAGTGAGAGTCATTTACTCGTCTAAATAAATAGGACACAAAATAAACAACATATCATCATTTGCATTATCAAATCTATACCATTTGTTGCTTTATCTTGAAGTGGAAGAGAGAGGGAGAGAGAGCATCATCGGGATGATTTTTTCCCTACCACGAAGCCGTAGGCTTCCCCGTGCTACCCTATGAAGGGAGCCTGACCCATCATGAAGAGTCTAGCAATTTGTGGCCAACATGGGTGAAATCTATGTAGCTATGGAATAACTAACATATGCAACCTATTAATGCCCCAAGCAAAAATATCTAGGCATATGTCCTTTACTCTTGAAGTGACTCATTCTAATTCAACAACCCTCTCTTATTTGAATTAGGGCTTGGGCCATATGTAACAACTACCCAATTAATCACTAATAAAGTATAGGACTCGGTGAATAGCATGAAGGGGACTCGGTGAATAGCATGAAGGGGGCCTCTTCTAATTTAAAAATTGAGGGAATCTAATTCTCTAATATTCAAATTTTTATTTGGACCCTTCAATCTTTTGCTAACCCTCTTTCCTTGGGAACTCAAATGTTTCTCATAACTTGAGATTGCATTTAAGGTTCTTGACCAAATCATAAATCAAGGGTCTCTCCAATAAGGGACTCAATTTGTTTATTGATTTTTCTTTCATATTTGCTACAGTTCCACACTGAGAATTAATGAAATGAATTCATAATCAAGTAATTATTTGTTTCACATAATCCATGAGTATGGAAATTCATCATTACACAAGATAAAGCATTGGACTTGTTCCATTTTTCCATTAGGTATATAAGGAAGAATATTACAAGATGAATATTTTAAAGGTATATCTACAAATAAGTATAACCCAAATTCTGAGATGAAGGATGAGGTTGATTTCATCTCAAGATAGGCTACTTTGCAAGTTGGGTGAGTTATTTATACCTCAAGAGGCAAGAGTTCATATTATTAGAGAGGTATATACATTTATTTATTGGTCTTCTTGATTCTAGAAAGACAATAGAAAATGTGTTGAGCTACGAATCTTGGCCAAAGATGCATTAATAAGATTTAAAATTCATTAGAGGGTGAACGTTGCATCCCAACCCAAGATCTACCAAACTATAGCTATTGATAGTCTCACATTATGACTATAAAAGTCTCAAATAAAATTGGAAAAAACCATCCATACATTGGCTGCTATAGATGCCACATTATGACTGTTGAGGAATGCACAAGTTTTAGGACAAAGTGCTAGGAATGCACCCTTTTTTTTATAGCACCACAATGCTTTTAAAGAACTCCACGTTATTGATGTTTTGGTTCTTGTTTTATGGAGCCAATATGTTGTTATGAGCTTCCCTCTGGCTATTATAGATCACTACAACAGTCATGAGGAAACTCTTATTTTCACCAACTTTGCTATGGCTATTGTAAAATTATACAATAGTCATCTACAAGCTCATAACCCATATCCCCTAAATTTTTTATGGAAAATATTTCTTCCCCAATACTTCCATTAGTAACAGTAGTCTAGCTGCAATCATTATTTTATTATTTGGCCACTTAGTTTTCCACAACCCTAACAATTTCATAATAGTCTGTTGTTCCAAATTTGTTCCAGTCAGTAAGGTAATGATGTAGAATTCTAAAATTTTGATCATAAAGGTCTATTGAATGTTACAAAACAATATGTAATCAGCATATAACATTTAAATGGAAAGGAGTTGAGATAGAGAGACAAGCATTGATGGGAGAAAATACATAAAATTTATTGTTATTTCTAGTTGCAGCCAATTTTCCTTTTTCAATAGCTTTTTGTTTTGACCATCCTTCTCAAAGTTCTTCATGTTACCCACGCATAGAGATTTTTCTACTTCTTGCTCATATACAACCCTTCCTCCTTGTAGTTGTTCTCCCTTTTTCCCAGAACAAAATAACTTCATAATAGTCCTCTACCTTGCTTTATTCCAACTCATTCTACCTTCCTTGCTACATGGGGGATAGGAGCACTTTATTATGTGCTAGGTGTTTATTATATTTGTTAAAACCTTTTCCCTTTGTTGACATTTGGCTGGCCCAACTCATGTGCTAGCCTCCTTTTAATTTTATTACTTTTTGGAAGACAAATATGAGGTTGTGTACTTTGTAAGGTATTCTTTATATTATTTTTTTAACACAATTTCTTCTTAGTTTATGGGTCCCGCCTCAATGGATAATATTTTGTTTGGTTTTTTGTGTTTCTTGAAAAGAATATTCAGGATTTGCTTTTTCCTTTTATAAAAGAATATTTATTTGATCTTATCAATTATTCTTTATTATTTATTATACTTTTATTTGTTTATTATCATTATTTTTTATAAATTAGAAATTACTCATTATTAAGTAATATAATTATAAAATCATTAATCATAGTGAGTTTATTTCTTAATGGAATTTTGGCCTCAAAATCAATACACCTTATTTACCCTTCCCAACGCAATGTGCGACCTGGAAATTGCACTACATGCTCATGTGTGCTACACTAGCGCAATTTCCCCCGAATGGCTAGACTACCCTTCCCGATGATACTCTCTCTCTCTCTTTGGTGAGAGTGTGTAACTGCCATGTAATACTCCAAAAATCAAGAATAGCATTAGCCCATTACAATAACAAAATTCAATCATATGGCTATGTATGAGGTTATAGAACTGATTCATAACACCATAATTAACCTCATTTGATGTATCATTAGAACGGTTAGTTTTTAGCAACTAACTGAAACAACTATTTTTATATCTAACTAAAACAATAGATAAGACAACAATATAAAATTTTGGGGCCAATCATTATGAGAATTGGGTTTCACATTCAGTTGAACATCCATATCATCATGACAATACAAAATTTAGGGTCAAGTCCCAATTAGGGTTGTGACACCAAGAAGATCACCTAGAGCCCAAAACAACTAACAAGATATACAAGACACACACAAATAACCTCTTATACCCATACATAAGGCAACATATCCTTATATTCATTCACAGACTTAAAGGGAACAATAACAACAAGGTTTTGAAATCCAAAGCTTCTTTGCGCGCGCACTTTGATTTTTTGAATTTCTGCTCCTTTGTTACTCAATGAATCAGCCTGGAGGGGGCCCCATGAGAGCTCCCTCACCAAAGCAACCTATGGTATCTCTGATCAACATTGCCTCTCTGAGTGGGAGATCTAAAAATTTCCCATGAATTGAGCATATT
>VDFB02329073.1:0-16307 GCA_007258455.2 Sequoia sempervirens
AAGACCTTCTTTGACAAGGATATCCACATTGACCAAAATGGAAATCATCACCTCCAATTCATCAATTTGTTCATTCAAGTCCTTACTGGCTTCTTGAACTTCATTCTTATGCTCATAGATGAATTTGGATCTAAACTTGATTATGCTTAATGTTTTCTCAATAAAATCTGCATTATCATCATCAAGGATTGATTGCTCCAAAAGAGTTGACTTGGGCACCTTGTTGATGTCCTTTAATTTCTTAACATGCTCTCTATACTCTTCATCTTGCTTTTCCAAGACTTCAACACGTTGATTCATTTCTTCCCACAACTACAATGCACCTTCATGAAATTTAAAACCATCAGCAAGCACCTCACCAACCTCTTGATTGAGCTGATCAACCCATCTATCAAGCATCCCCACCTTATTTCTCAATTGCACCAAGTCATCAACTTCTTTCTTGCTTAATAAGATTGGGGTCTCTGGAGCAGCAGCTTGTTGAGAAACCGGAGTGGAAACATCCTTCAAGAATTTATGTAACTGATCCAATTGGGCCTTAAGTTCATCCTTCCTCTGTTTATCTTTGATCATCCTAGAATTGGTGGAGGATGCTACAATATCAATGAGGTTCATTTGTTGATTCCTTGTAGGTCTCCCCAAATTGATAGTGCCCAATTAGTAATCAATTATTTGCATATCTTGTCTATCTTTGTCCATCATTGGGATTGCACATTCAGCAACAATCTCACCTGCATCTGTGAGCTTAGTGGAATGGAGGACCCTAGCCTTTTTCTTGGGTCTCTCTTTCTCTATCTCCTTCATCATTTCATCCCAATTCAAAGGCTAAGGTTGAACTATTTGCTTTCTCTCAAGATCAAGTTTCAGCCATGTTGGAGCAACAAGAGTGGTGACCACTTGTGTAGAAGAAGAGGCAGTAGTGGCAAAAGAAAGAGGTTGCAATATGGTGGTCCTAGGTTGAGAATCAACCTCTTGTACATGTTTTTCTCTTTCTGCAACTTCTTTTGCAAGTCTTTTAACTTCTTCTTTGTCCTTCTGCTCCTGCACCCTTTTAGCTTCTAACTCCTTTTTCAAATGTTCTTCTTTCAACCTCCTCTCCTCATACATTTGGTCTCTTTTTCTTGCAAGCTCTTTAACTTTATCCCATGCTTCTTTAGACCTTTGTCCATGCTTAGCAAGCTCTTCAGCCTCCTTCTCTCTTTCTAGGCGTTCTTCCTCTTCTTTCCTCCTATGAGCTTCCTCAACAGCCTTAAATTTAGCCTCAAGGGCTTCTCTTTCCCTTCTTTGTTGAGATTTCTTCTCCTCTAGATCATGGATCTTCTGTAACATTGATAATTTTTCCCTCTCCTCTTTGGTCTTCAACTCTTGCTCTTTGTGTTGTTGCAGCAAGTCCTTTTTTTCATTTTTCTTCCTTGCTAGTTCTTCCTCCCTACCCTTAGCATCAGATTCTTGTTTCTTAGCAAGTGCCTTAGCTTGTGCTTTGGCCTCTGCTTCTTGTTTAGCCTCCTCAAATAATTTCCACTGATCCTCTGGGGTGAGGACATGTTCAATTCCTATATCTTCAGTTTCCTCATGGGATGCAACCACATTAGTCTCCTTATCAGAATGGGTAGCCTCAGAATCTATATCAATGTCATGGATTTCAATTTCAAGCTCCTTCCCTTTCAAGGATTCAGCTTCCTTATGAAGGGTTCCAATAGGTATTTCCTCAATTGGCTTCTCTACAAGAGGAGGATGATTTGATGTTTCACCTTCAATAGTTGCTGAAACACCAGGTTCTATTGTGGCCTCTTCTCCATGTTCTTCAGGAACATCCTGAGCAAGAATTGCAGGCTCAAGCTCCTCTCCAGAATTGGGACGGAAGAACTCTAATGGCTCCTTAGGAGTTGTCCTTCTTTTTGTTCTTTTGTATCCTTGAGTGGTACCTACAACCTTTCTCTTTTTAGAGGTCTGAGCCTTTGGCTCCTTGATTCCCATAACTACCCACTGGATACTTCTATCCAAGACCGGCCTTGCAATCTGTTTGATATCAATAGATTCATTTGCATCCCAATCCATTGGATCCAAGTCTTTAGTACCTATGTTCTCAACATCATATTGGGGATCCAAGGTTACCCCATCATCTAACAATGTGTTAGGAATATCCTCCTTCACCCCATACTCAACCATGAGTGGAATGGGCAATCTTTCATAATTTCTTCTTCTTAGATCATACTCATCCTATAGATCCATCCAAAAATCCTCCAGCAAATTGAAATGTTTGTCAAAAATAGTAGAAAGCAAACCCTGCATCTTATGCTTGGGATCAAAATACTTCCTAGAGGTATACAAGCCCAACTTCAAATGGATTAACTCATCACAAATTACCTTGGCTGCCACATTGTGTGCACAGCTATACTCACCCAACTTCATAGTGAATTTGTGACAACCAGGCTTCTGCTTCTTGGAAAATTTGGTATTAGCCCCTATGGCTTGATAAATGAACTCCATCAAGACAATTTTGTTGTTGCAGCACCTAGGCAGTAGATGAGGGTGGCCATCAAAACCAACCAGCCTGAAATAAGTGAACTTAGGGTATTGGATGTACCAATGTCCCCATTCTGCAATAAATGCCATGGCATCTATGCTCAATCTATATCCTTCATCTCCTTCCTACATCTCCTATTAGTTGGTTAATGATAACATATAGGAATGCATCATTAACTCTTCTATAGTGTGACTCAGAATTCTGCAAGGTCGGCTGATCATTGTGATCCCACACCTTGTTCTATCCAGGGGCTTCTCCCAATATCCCAACTGCATTTAAACCAGGAAAGATACCTCTTCTTGCAGCTGCATATATGACATAGGAAGTCATTAAGAAGCATTTTGTCCCCCTCACTTTAAGCATCTAATTATGTAGGCACTCTGACAAGATCATCGGCTAATCAAACTGTTGCCTACCATCCATAATGGTTTGAATGAATGGGAACATCCATTCCTTAAACTGTGAGGAACCCCTTTTCCCAAACACTCTAGAGAGCATCATAATTATATCACCAATCTCCTTGGTGAAATATGATCTCTTGGGCTGATCAAGAAACTTAGCTAGGATTTGTTTTCCACTTTTCATCCAATGCTTGTTCATATGAATTCTACTATCCCCCTCTTCTTATTGCTTATAGCTGTGCACCGCCTTCATTAAAGCCTGTGGCTCTCAGGTAGTCATGATTAAACATGAACTCGACCGTGGTAATATCAATGATGATATTACTCCTATAGATCCACATTTTTCTAGTCAATAGATTATAAGGCCCAATTATAACAAGTATTAGTTCTGGGGCATGTGCCAACCTAGATTGAACAATTCTCTTCGTTATCCCTGTTACATCCTCACTGAATGTTTCTTCATGCAACTCCTCATAATTGAATGGGCCCAAGTTTGTGTCTATGATATCTGCCCAATCTGAGTCCACCTTGCTAGCTGTAATAATAGGACTTTGGTGCTTATAACTCAAGATGTAGGGGAGCTATTCTACTTTTATCTTCTTAGGCTTGGTTCCTTTCCTTGAACTTTCTATAGGTTGACTTCTTTAAGAAGCCCCCTCTGATGCTCCTGACATCCTCTATTCCTGCAATACAACCCTAGATTAGATGAAAAAAGGCATGAAAATCATTACATCATCCAATACCATTCTCTACTCCCTCAGGATAACTCTCCATACTTAGTCAAATTTCATAATCACCAGAGGTAGAGTCAAAGAAGAATCAGGAACAAGAAATCTTTTAACATAGGTGGGATCAGGACTGGAACCTGAACGGGACCGGAACCAAGATCAAAATGGAAACCAAACCCGAAACCAATCAATAGTTCCAAGTTCATCACCCACTCTGGTTTCGCTTTCGCCAAAGGGCAAGGGTGAAGATTAAATTCAATGATCATCGAAAGCGTGGGATCATTTTGGGAATGAAATCCTATGCGAACACTTATGGGATGAGTTTGTTCCCAAGTCCACTTCCGCTAGTTTACCATTCAAACAAAGCAATTTCTTAAAGATGTGATCACATGAATCTAAGACTTAGGTCACATGGAAACATAAGGAAACCTCAAATAAAGGGGCTTAAACTCACCCATTAATAGGATAAAGACCAAATTCAAATTCTAGGGGCTCAACATTGTAAAGGTCGTCGCACAAACCCTAGTTTGCGTGACGCGTCAACTCAGATAATTAGGGCATCAAGAACCCGACCTCAAAAATCACTGAACCGACATAGAAATAAGATCAAAGGGGTCACTAGACAAATTTAAATGCATTTAAAGTACAAAGGCCCCCATTAACAAAAACGCTTAGTTAGAAACTAGGGCACTCCATAATGGACACACCACAAAATGACAATAGAAAGAAACAAATAGAAAAGGACAAACAAACCAAAACACCCAAAGGAATGAGAAAAGATTCATAAGAAAAGTCCTCGAATGCAAAGAGCATCACAAACAAGAAAAAAATAAAAACGAACCAAATAGGAAAGCAAAATGCCAACAAAAATAGAGAAAAATAATTCCTACCTTTGAAACAACACCAACAAGAAAAAGGTTGAAACTTTATAAGACCTCACCACCAACATACTCTCGCTAATCAACTCATGCTCCTATCGCCATCCTAGCTTTGGTTTGATTAAAATAGCTTTGATAATAGAGATATTGAAAGCATTTCACTGCGGTGAGGTGGCTGCAATTAATGCAATAAATGCAAATACTGTCGGGAAGAGCGCATAACATTAATGAGTAATCAACCAATGTGAAATCAAAGGCGTGTGAGATGTGGATAGCCAGAATGAAACAAGAAAACTCTACCCAAGTCTCTTTATCCAAATTTGAACTTGGTTCTCGTCCCATGGGCGTGAATAGACAAACAAAGGTAAACAAGGCGTAATAGTCGAGACAAAACTAGATCCGAACTCTACAAAATTCCAAATTCAGTTTTTGATTCCGCTCCATTCCCCACAAAGCGAACACAACAATGAGACAAGGAAAAAGAAACAAAAGGAAGTGGGGACCAAATGAAAACCGGACATGGCCAAGACACCAATGAAGATAGAGACAAAGAAAATGAGTGGGAGTGGGATCGAACGAAAGTAATTTGGAACTTTTACAAAGTTCCAATTTCAACGCCAATTCCGATTCTGCTTTCGCTAGAGAAAAAAAAAACACAAAGAAATGATAAACAACCCAAGGGAGAAACAGACCCTAGAGCACAAGGCAAACCAAAAGTCAACAAAAAGAACAATGAGGCAAGGGCGGGACCGGAACCAGAACCAAATCTAGACTTGGAACCTTTCAAAAATTTTGAGTCTAGTTTCCATTCCAATTTCACTTCCGCCAGACCAAAAAGAAACAAGGACTTAAGAGGAAAATAACAATTTCTAAGAACCAATGAAAACACCAAGGACTAAAAAAAAGCAAGGGGGGCCCATTTTGATCCAAAAAAAAATGGGGTGGTTATGCAAGGCATAGCACTAGTAATGTCTAATTAATGTTTATGTGGCTTATGGAAAGTTACCTTAAGAAAATCAACCTATTACTTCCTCTAGGGTTGCATCTTACATATCATCAAATTTATCAAAGGGGCTTCATCCCCAATTATTTAGGTGATGTGTTCTTTCCCTATTTGAACATAAAATATGAATATATAAATCTTCATATAATACAATAGAAGATGATTTAATGTGGATACATGGTAAGTCATGATTGACTATATGTGGTGGTAATCTATGAGAAATTTACTCTTGCCTCTCTTTATGTCAAGATGCAAGACCATAATTTTGTGCATCATCATCTTAGCTAGATAATTTAAAGTTATTTTTGTTTGGATCCTACTTATTGAATTACAAAATGTTGCATGATCTTATGGTCTGCAATATTTATATGTGTGTTGGAGGGAAATACTATCTTTGAAAATTATAAGTCATTATATTATGTTAGTTAGAATATGTAAATAAATGGATAACCTAGAATATGGTGCAATCAATAGAATTCATAAAATTATAAATATAAATGATGATTAAAATTAACTACAAAAAAGGGAGTAAGTCTCCAAGTGAAATAATTAATTAATTAAATTTTGTTAGTGAATAGATTTTTCCACTGATGTATAAATATGAATCACCCAATGATAATTAAAAAAATTACTAACAATCTTATAGACTGTATGCAATCTTCCTCTACATTTGAAAGGGACAACTCCCTTTTAAAATTTAACTTGGAATAAATATAAGACCTATGATTTTAACTTGAAAGTAGGAAAGGTGATTTTTTGGAAATATATGTATTTAAAGTGAGAACAAAGTCCTGCTAGCAACTTCTCACCAAAAAAAAATTTAACCCAAAATATCAAGTCATCACCAAATCCCTCTAACATAAGAAAAAGGGTATTCAAATAATGATCTAATGTATAAATTGAAGTTACCAATTGTAATGTCGTAAAATTGCACCCTATGCAATTTCACTTTACATAAACCCCCCCTTTAACCTAATTAAAGATGATAATGCAAATTCCCCTTTTCCTCAGCTTAAAATTCATCCTTGATGCCTTGAATTTTGTTATTCAAGAAACTTATTGTCATGGATGCTTTGGCAATGTGTAGACGTCTACAAATCATGCACAAATATTGATAAGATTCTTAATTTTGTGGTCATTGGTACATTACACTTCCACCTGTTCATGAAATGTAACACCTCTATGGTCACAAACAGACCCGAAAATACATTCTTGCATTCTTTTCCTTCATTCTTTCATGCATTTTTTCATTCCTTCAAGTCATTCTTGCAATATTTCATTCTTAGGCTCTCATTCTCATTCTCTTCTACACCATTGTTCTTTCTAGTTCTATTGCTCTTGGCTCTCTACATCAATTTTTGGCTTCTACATTGGCATATTGGCTCTCTCTTGTCCCATCTAGAGTGTTGTGTGCTCTCCTTCAACATCACAAGCTTGCTAAAAGGAGGGTAATCACACCCCCTTTGTATTGTCATCTTTATTTTAGCAGCATATTGATATTCTAACATGTGCATCTTCTTTATCTCATCTATCTACTTAGCTATTGTATATTTTATTTTCATGTGGAGGTGGAAACACCAAAATGAGGGTTTGAATAAGGAAAGACCTAAAACAACCCCAATATTTTTCTTTGTTTTCATGTGTACATATTTTTCATTTGGAATGTTGCAAGAGGCTTCACAGTGTTGGACCTCTTGTAAGTTCAGTATCTTCTCTTTCACTTTGTTATTTCTATTTTGTTTTATTTGAATCCTTGCATGTTAGTTTTCTTCTTGTTATTTTTATTATTTTTAGCATTCTATTAGTTTAGTAAAACATTTAGATTTTAGTTCTAAAATAGATAGTAGACTCCTTGTGTTTATGTTTGTAAGTTCTATTCTTGGATTATACAAGACCACAACATTCTGCGAGGATGTTCGTACACTATGTTGTTGTCCTTGGTTGAGATCTAACCAACTTGCTCTTGAGATCTTGAAAGTATGATCTTTCAGTCCCTAAAGTCCTTTTTCTAAAATTTATCCTAAAACATAAAATACAATAAAATCTTCCTTGTCCTTCTACCTTTGTCACTTGAGCTTTTCCTTTGAGGTAGTTGAGGACCATTTTCTCCTTGTAGAATCTTCTTTGTCCTAGATACTTGAGGGTAAAAAATATCCTCCTCTACATTTTGGTGAAACCGACATGCACCAATTCTTTTCTTTATCTTTTTAAGTGCATGGAAAGAAGCTATATCTCCATGCCTTGTACTAAAATAATTTAACACATTCTATGTTTATCTTGTTGTTTCCAAATTTATTAGGTCAATTAATCAACATGATAACAAGGGTTCTCCAAAGAAAATTACACTTTAACTAAGTTTTATAACTATCATAAGTAGAAGTTTCATAATTTTACTTAATATTCCTTAAAATTCCCAAAGCATAGTATTATGAGGGGTTTTCATAATGTTTTCACATATTTGGAAGAATTCTCAAACACTTACATCTTACAAAAAATATTTTTTAATTCATTATTTTGTGATGAAGATTCAACTCTTACATGAACATGTGTCTCCTGATTTACAAAAGGATCTACACAATCCTATAAATGTTAAGGTTAAGGAAAAGTAGTCTACAATGTAGCCTCTTTTACTATATTGAATACCTATATGGAATAAAGATAGCTTAAGATATCTTAACCTAGTTTAATGTATTTGGACCACCTTTTACTAGGTGAATATGTTTGATAAAACAAGCATACAAGGAATATTTTTAGTAACATCAAATGTTTATTTACAATTGAAGATGTAGAGGATACACAAAAATAATTAATCTATATGCTATCATTCTTTTCACTCTTTCTCTCATTCATTCTCACTAGCTCTTGTCTTATTTTTTTCTCTTTCTCTATTCTCTTCAACATCTTGTTCTCCATAGAGAAACTCTACTAGATTCTAGTCTCGTCAATCTCCAAGACTCTCTTGCAAGTAAGTATGTCTCATCTTTCAATACAAGAGGGAGCCATAGACTATTGGTAATGCTCTCTTGTCTACTTTTTTCTCATCTATTTGTAACTATCTACTTGTCTCATTTATTTTATTTGTGATAGGGTCTCTCCTCCATAATGGGGTTTGTATCTATCACACATCTTTTCTATTACATTTGATTTCTTATTTGTTTCTATCTATTTGGTTGTTTGTGGAGGTGTAAACACTAAAATAGGGGGTTTGAATGAGGTAAGACCCAAAAGATCCCCAACACTTTTCCTTGTCCTTTTTGTGTGTAGGTTTCTAATTTTGAAGAGTTGGGTACTTACAGTTTTTAGGTTTTTACCTCTTGGTTTGCTAGGGATGACAATGTAGGGCACAAACGTCCCCATGATGCATTGTCATATGTTGGTTGAAACTCTATCCTTTTGAGGGAAAAATCTTTAAGACTCTATCATTTTGTTTTTGTAATCAATATTAAATGATTCTTTACCAAATTTGTTAATTTACAATTTTCTCATTCTAGCTTAGTATTTTTTTTAATAAGTAATTGCAATATTATGTATGTTTTCACTTTGTCACTTGAGCTTGTACTTTGAGGTAATTGAGGGATATTTTCTCCCTATAGACTCTTCTTTTTCCTAGAGACTTGAGAGTAGTGAATCCCCTCTTTTATAATTACATTGCATATCGTGGAATCATATTTGATTTAATAATTTTGTTATATACCTTTTCCAAATAGATGGATAGATATATTGTGGGAGATAAATAAGGTAATTGTGTGGCAACAATCTTGTATTTCATTTTGACTTTATGTTTTATTATCACTACCATGAAGGCATTATGCACTCATAATTTGTGAAATATGAATTGGAAGTTATGAATGGGTTGTTATACAATTAGTGTTTATGATATTTAGTTGGATAGATTGAAGGTTGTAAATAAAGTGATTGTGTGTGTCATGTTGGAAATATTATTGATATTATTGGTAAAAATGTTGGAAGTTAAGTATCTCTCTTTCTGTGAAACACCATGAGGAGAATGCATTTAAATTAGGATAAAAATTGGAAAAGATTTATATATGGTCTCTTATAGGAAGTCGATAACCCTTGTATTTCATTATGATTTATTATCATTATTCTATCTGATCTTTGGATGTAGTTAAAACATTTAGGATCCATATTCATCAAATTATTATCAATCTTATCACTTTTACCATATAATTTCTCAAAATGATCCCAAGCCTCTTCAGGTGTTTTGCATGATTCAATGTGAAATTGTAAATCAAATGAGACTAATGAAAATATTCATCCAAGTTTTTTCTCATGATAAGTCTCCCATTTTTCCAATTCTTTAGCATCAATAGGTTGAGAAATAGTTTCTTTTATATGGCCTATAATTTTTTTTCCCATGAGATAATTTCATGCTAATTTTCTCTATGAAGTATAATTATATGGAGTTAGGATTTCAATTTGAGATTTCCCCATTGCAAGAACACACAAAAAGAAAAATAAATCCAGTACCACAAGATTACACCCCCCCATAAATTACTCAACCAAGGAATCCACTCAATAATAAATGATTTGACACTTAATTCTTGGTGCAATCATAGGTTCCACTTGTCAAAAACAACAAAGTGGACTTGATTTTAGTGCTTACAAATTCCAAATTTGAACATAAAATCAAAGTAAAAAGTCTGATATACAATGGGATTAATTTGATCACACCACTACAAATTACACAAAAATATACAGTTTAAAATAAAATTGCACCCAAAAATGTTACCATAAGAGCAAGAGTGGAGCCTCAATAGTTGCCAAAATGAGAATGACTCAACAATACCTATGCGGATTCATAATTTAATGAAGAAAAGAACCAAAATAAAAATGATTACAGAAATATGAAAGCATGAAATTATACCCCAAATAAAATAAAAAATCTAAAAATGGAGGTTGTATGATTCAGTTATGAGCCCATGAAGTTGGATTGTAAAACTAAAACTATCAATGGGAGGGGGAAATTTTTTTAAGGGATGTTGATGCAGAGATGACATTAGAAGTTCACACAATTAAATTTGATGACTAAATGACTAAAACAATTGGAATATTCTCTCCTACATGAAATATTCATCATCTGATGAAATATTTAAAGGAATATGTTATTGTGTTAGCGTCAGTACATCTAGATGGAATATGATATTTAAACTCAAAATAGTATGTTGTGCTCCAATCAATGGGCACTGGAGGACAACTGATTCTTGGGTGTGTGGGAATACATAGGGTCACCAAGTCATAGCCTCTAGTAGGCCCACATGTACTGTCAACTATAGTATGTTGTAGTCTACAATGTTTGTGATTGCATAGACTACCTATGACTACATGGTTGAATTGTGTGACCGTACTACCATATAGTCATATGAAAAACTATATGAATGGACAGGGTGAAAAATTTATGAGGGACTAACATAATTTTTCTAATTTTTATGATTTGAGAATCAATCTTAGGGTTTTCGGGCCTCTTGGATGCGATTTTAGGGTTTTTTAACCTAAAATGCTCCAAAATTATAGCTACCTCCCATATCTGGCAACCAATTTTCAACTTCAAACCCTCATAGATATGGCCTAATATGTCCAATTTGGATGAAGAAAAAGGAAAAATATGACTTTCTCAAATCCTCTAAACTCAATGGTGAGCTTAGATTTGCACTAACAAGCACCAATTTAAACCTACAATACAAAGATACATAGTGGAAACCCTCAAATTTGGTATTTCTTTTAAGTTTTTTGATCCTCCAAGTTATCATTCAATGCAAGAGAAGAGAATACTTGAATTTTAAAGGTCCACCAAGCTTTGTAAACTAGATCTCTCAATAAAGACTAATAAGAAGTAATCCCACAAGCTTTTATGGTATGTAAGATTTGGTATAGAATACTCTACACCAAGCAATATTTGGCTAAATATTATAGCAACCCAAGATATATTAAATTCATGAAAGAACAAGAGGGAAATTAGATATGAGAGGATAATGCTATTCTATAAAAGGATGAAAATAATATATTATGATGATATAATCATTGATATACACATGATACCACTTGGTTATATAGCCAAGGTGAGACATATTAATACAAATGATCATGAATTGAGTGTCTTAATCTTAAATTTCACAAGATAACTAATATTTAATGAGTTCAGACACAATCATTCAATTTTAAAAGATAAGATAAACTAATGGATACTAACAACCTTATAAAATTATTCCCTAGGACCTAAGTGAACTTAACATATAAATAGGGACCCACTAGTGAATCGGTCGTAAAACACCTATTTACATGAATAATTTCAGGGATTTAATACTTTATGAGTGACAATAAGTGATATATGTAAATAAAATTATAAGAATAATAGATGAGATCATATATTGAGAAAGAATCAAAAGTAAAGGTTAAACATGTAAAGAAACCTTCCACTTCCTCTATGAAAAGAAGCCCATATCTTCCTATTGAGTATCACATAGTGTGATGGTGATAGAGAATAAAAATAAGGCTCAATTGGAAAAGGAAGGAGAAGTATCCAATCTAAGGAAATAAATTCCAACTAACTAAATTTAATTATCACCTTCTATTTTAGAACAATAACAAGTTGTCCAAAATATTGGTAGTGGTATTCTATTGAGAGCTCAACAAGATTTGAACAAGCTAAAACAATCATAATATAATAATAATGACCAAATCTTTGTAAGCATTGTGGCAACGATTCAAGAGGCTATCTTTGAGTTTCCTCAAAAAGTGGAGGATATTTAAAAGAGAATGAGGCCATAATTGGTGAGATTTAGAAAGGAATTAATGATAAATTCCTTCAGGAAGAACAAATGGATGAACAAGTAATTGGAGACCTAGCACTCAAGCAAGAGTCACAGGATGAAACAAACCATGAAATAACTCATGAAGAATAAATGAATAATGATACTAAGATACTAGCTAATGAGGAGTTGCTAGAGGTGAATAAGGGAGTTGCAAGTGATGAATTACAAGATAGGATCTACTAAGTCCTAATGTTAAAACAAGGAAGTGAAATCTAAGGTTTTCTGTAATACCCCTCCTGTTGTTGTTTGGACTTGTTATTTTTCTATGCTTTTGTTTGATACTTTGAGACTTTGATAGTTACTATTTATTGTTGGTTAGTGATTGGATAGTTAGACTGCTTGGTGATTATGCTACTTCATTTGATGACATGGATATTTGATATGACATTATGATTACATTTGGTTTGGTGATGTTTAATTTGCTTTCAGTAATTCATTGTGATGCAGTAGTTAAGTAATTATTATATGATGTGATTAGTTAGTTTAGCAATGTTACTTTTATCTAATATTGTAATTGTTAGTATATATTTGGTGAGAGGATAGTGTAGCACCACTCGTTTATGAGTTCCCTACTATGTTGCAATTCCTTCAATGATGTGATGCTTCGATTATATATATGTACATGTTGTACAATATTTTGTTTGTATGCGTAGAACTACAGTATAGAGTCTCAATTCCACCTACTTTCAAGGTAAGGGTGGTGAGCATCAATTTAACCCAATGGGCATGATGTTGAAAACAGAGATGACAAGGAAGTCACCCCATCCCATGTTTGTCAAACCATCCTGATTGAGTGGTATTGTGCGTCTTTGACTATTGTCATTTTTGCAATTTATTATAATGGTTTGTGTGAGTGTACTTCTGGTATTTATTTTACGTTGGTATTTGGTATGATGTTATTTATATAATTAAATGATGTTAATAAATGTTTATAATAGTGTTGGAATAATTTGTATTAAAATATAAAAGTCTTATATTAAAAGTCATGTGATTTATTTAAAAGTGTAAATTAAATTATTTAAAATTTAGTATTTTGATAATTTAATTAAATAAGCATGTTGAGGATAA
The DNA here is from genome assembly GCA_007258455.2 of Sequoia sempervirens. Taxonomy (NCBI): domain Eukaryota; kingdom Viridiplantae; phylum Streptophyta; class Pinopsida; order Cupressales; family Cupressaceae; genus Sequoia; species Sequoia sempervirens. The sequence continues at coordinate 13,436 of VDFB02329073.1, forward strand.
TTATGAAATAAATTAATTAAAGATATTGAATTGTGTGAATGACAAGTAAAACTTGCAAAATCAGAATTAAAAAGAAAAAGTATTGTTAAATGGGAAAAAAATCAATAAAAGAAAGAAAAGATGAAAAGGACCAATGGGTGTTGAGTTTGGCTATAAAGCTAGGAATAAAATTAGAAAATTTCTTTTAATTTGGATTTTTAGAGTTTTTGAAAAAGAAGATATATTTTTATTTAATAGCAAATTTGTGAGATTTTTCATTCACAGAAATCACGTAGTTGGCTAAAATATTGAGTTTTGGGGAATGACTTTTCCTTTTGTTCTTCTCTCAGAAAATTATTTTAGTCGCTCATCGCTCAAGAAATGTTCTCTTCTGAAGTAAATTTTAGACTATGAGATTGGTTAAGGAAATCGAGTGAAGAAGTTTTGAAGGAAGGAACGAGAGCTCTTCGAAAAGGCTATTTGGATCAAGCAAAGCTTCATCAAATTTTCAACAGCGCAACGCAGGACTCCAAGTTCCATTTTCTTATTCTTTAGTTTTCTGATTCAATAGAAAAATTGAAATAAATAAATAAATAGGCTTTCTGTGAAAGAAAATTCTTTTGGAGTTTTAGAAATTTTCTGAGTTGCAAACAAACAGAAGGAAATGCTTTTGAATTTTGTTTGAAAATGTCCAATTTCTTTATCATTCTGCTGTGGAAAAGATCAATCTTTTTTTTTTAAATAGATTTGTAATACTTTCCTATATATTTATATATATATATATATATATATATATATATATATATATATATTATTAGCATCGCCGGGCAAGCCCAAAAGAACAAACATCAAAAAGAAGCATAAAATAATTTTTTTTTAAAACAGGAAGATAAATAATCATCATATCAATATTAAATGATCATATATAACAACAAAATCAACCATGTCCTTTGGGGCCCCCACGAGATTACGTTGAAAATAGACATTACTAAACATCATTCCATAAGATATCAAAAGGAGCTATAATGACATCATAAGATAAGTACATACATAAATTCTATCACAAGATAACCCATAATACATTTCATAGCCAATTAAAATTACAAAGTAAATAATTACATTACATCATCTTTCAATGTTGCATCATCCATAAAGTTACATCTTGAATCCCAAACATGTGGGATGAATACAATATACAAGTTATCAAAATACAATGTGATCAACTGTAATAAATCTTCAACTGGATAAGATTGAAGCCACGAACGCTGATGGGGAACCCAACAGTGTGCGGAGCACGTTCCACCCGACCACCCCCGTGCTAAGAGGTGACAGAGAAGTAACTCCGACCAAGAGTGACAACACAAGGGTACAACCAAATAAAAAGTACCAACATAAATCCATCACACAATACACCAAATAAAAGAGCAACCAATAACATCAAATCACAATGTCCTAAGGATGCAAGATGATAAACATAATATAAATGAGATCATCCAATACATGATAAAGAAGTAATACTTATAAATCAATTTAATTCAATTGAAACAACATTATAAATCAATTCCCATACCCCACTTCTAGAGGAACACAATAAAACAACACATGGGCAACTAGGGGAGAGTGTCATCGCATAGTCCTACATGGGCTGTCCTGTGCTCTTCCTCCCAACTGGAGGTGCCGGTCCCATCTATGGCTGTCCTATGCTCTTCCTCCCAACTAGAGGCGCCAGTCCATAGGGTGACTCATGCGGAGCCGTAGACCTCTCGTGAGGACGAGGCCACGACCTTGCCAACCACGGCCTTCTCAGCTTTCCATTAGTCTGCAAAAGCACTAATGAAGATGAGGCATCCATTTTTAAAATCTTGCAATGATATTACTACCCAACCCAACCCTCCTAAGTTAATTATTAGGTTTTCACTTATTTACTAACTCACTCGTGGGTTATCCTGAGCTCTTCCCCTTAAACGGGGCGCCGGCCCCCACGAGGAGCCACTCTCCCTAGAGACCCATCAAAACAAGGGGGTTGTACCATGCCAAACAATAATCATCAAAGTATGACAACAAAGTAATACGCGAGGCACAAACCATCTCGCAAGTGAAAGTACCACAATAAAATCTCATAATTCGGTACACCCCATTAATAAAATATAACTCAACAGAATTTCAAAATAAAAAGATATAAATTCAACAAACCCAACTTCCTCTGGAAGACTAAAGAGTTACATAAAAAGGGGTTCCCACATCAAGGAAATAACAATGTCCCAAAACCCAATAAACCAACAAGATTAAATTTCGAAATTAAATAATTAAAAGTGATAACCTATTTAATTCCAAAACAGATTACAAAATAATTTTCTTTCCTAAAATACAATCGTATTACAAACAGAATAAATAAATAATGCTGTTAAATCAGCAATATCCTTTCAAAGTTGAGAATCCTATAAAATAGATTTATTTTTATTTCGCTAATATTTTCATGGAACAACTTTTGCTTTATTATATTTTGCTAAAAAAAACAAGAAACAGAATCTAACTATACAGATTTATTTTCTAGATAATAGCTGAGTTACAGGAAATAAAATATAAATCAGAACAAAATGTCTATTAAGCAGATTAAACAGTACAGATATATTTTCTTCTAAATCACTATTGCATTAACAGAAAAATATTATTTAAATCAGAAATGAAACAGAACAGAATATATGCATCCATGCCTTTGTTTAACTATCAGATATATATATAACAGAATATACTCATCAAAACGAAATTTAATGTAAATATACATTTTATTTTATTTTATTTTTTTAACAGAAACACAGAATAATTAAATTAACTAATAAATATATACATATAAATATATACCAATATATATATACATATATATATATATATA
>VDFB02329074.1:0-34597 GCA_007258455.2 Sequoia sempervirens
TGGATTAGTGAGTTATCTTATTCATTTGCTACTACCCCTTCAATTTTCTCATTTGTCTTCTTTCTATGTTTTCTTCTTCAAACTGCTGCCCCAAAATTTTCATTGTTTCCATGCCCTTCAATGGACAAGCTTTGCTATTTCACTTCTTTTTACCTCTATAACTTTATTGTTACTCACTATAACAATATTATCTTATGTGTTTTCTTGCTTCTCTACTACTTCCCCAACTTTTTCTTCTTCATTGCTTGCTGCAATCTTATTCTTTTCTTCTTCTTTAACACCATATGCATGACATTCTATTACATATTCTTCTACAATTTCATTTAATTCTCTTGCATGTAAATCTTTATGAACATATTTAAATGATACCACTTTTGTTTTTGATGTATCCTTCTTGTTTGCACCACTTTCATTTCCTTTTCCAAATCCTACAAACAAAAAATCTTTAAATAAAACAAAATCATCAAAATTACTATTAATTTTATCATCCATAGTGACCATTTTATCCTCTTTCTTCCTCCATTCTTTCTTTATACCTTATTTTCTTCCTTTCTTTCAACTACAACTGTGTGGGCTGCTCCCACATGTCTTTCTCTCCATTCCCTTTTCATCATAGGGTTGCAATGTTACACTTTCTCATTCTTCTTTCTGTTGTCCTCTTTGCCAAACCTTTGCTTTTCCTCCTCTTCACCATTCTCTTTCAAGAGGATGTTATTCTTTTCACTTTTCCTTTTACCCATTTCACACTTTATTTTAGCCTCCTCAAGTTCTCTTCTCTGCTCCATCTCTATCACATCCAATCTAGCCTCAATATTCTTTAATTTTCCAATAGGTCATTTTGCAAACCTCTTTTCTTTCCACTCTTCCATTGGTAAAATCCTCACAAGCCTTCTCATGACCCATCTTATCTTCTTCTTCAAATACATTTTATCAAACACTTTCCACACTCACACTATTATCCTCTATCAACAAAAATTCTGGAAGATGCAACTCTACTCTTCCTCTACCTACTCTCTCTCAGTGGAGGAACCTCGTACACTTTCTACCCAACCTTATTTCTACTAGAGAATAGCCAACATAATCTCTCAATTACAATACTCTTGTAACAAACACATCTCACACCCCTAACAAGACCAACATGCTCTAGTACCATCTGATGTAGCTCAACAACCAAAAATCCTTTTGGACTATTGGTTGTTGTAACTTGTTCAACAACTATAGGAAAATCAAATCCTTTTGAAACCAAAGAAAATAAAACGTGAGTTCAAATTAAATCCTACCACACTAGAATTGATAGGAAAACATGAACCACATGTTGATTTTGTTATTTTAAAGCTTTTAAGAGTTTACAACTATAATCTCATGATTCAACAAAGAACAAAACGCGTCTACAAGCATGCTTGTTGTCTCCAACTTTAATATTTCTTCTACAAGAGGTATTCTACCAACTTCAATGGTAGCAAAAATCATTCCAACTCTCCCTACCTCACCTATGGACATCCCTCCTTAGCTTCATAAGCAAGTTCTTCATTCCAAACTTCTAATTTTTTTTCACTTTCACCTGCAGTCACTCTCTCCCAAATTGGGCGTGGATTTTTTCAGGCATACTGGCTACATTCTCACCTCCTTCCTAGGCATGAAAACTCCCCCTCATTCAATTTTTTCCTACCAAAATTAATACATTTTCCCAATTTCCCACTCACAGACTCACTCCACTCTCTTTTACCAAGCACCTAGATTCCCCCACCATCAATTTACAATACAAATGGGAGTTACAATATGCCAAGAATGACCTCCAAAAACTTGGGCTTGGGATTCCTTGTAACTCTTAAAATTATAAAAAATACAATTTCCAACACATCCCAATGCAATTTGAATTAAATTCAAATGCAACTTCATTGACTCCAATTTTGAGGAGTATAGAGGGGAATGCAATTAAAACATAAAAATCATGCCTGCAAACAAAGCAAGCCAAAATTAAAGGAAATAAAATAAATATTTTTGGGTGTGCAAGATTTCTTGTGCACTCAGATGCTCCTGCATCATTCCATCAAGGTTTGATTCATTCTTTCTACTACAACATTTTGTTGGGATGGATAAGGAGTAGTCTTTTGTCAAACAATATCCGCATGCTTACAAAACTCATCAAATTCCCTAGAACAATATTCACCCCCATTGTCAGATCTCAACACCCTTATCTTATAATCTGTTTGCTTCTCAATTAAGGCTTTAAATTCCTTAAACTTAGTGAAAACCTCATATTTAGCATGTATAAAATAAATCTAGGTGTATCTTGAGACATCATCAATGAAAGTAATATAATAATGATATTTTCCAAAAGATTCAACATCCACAGGTCCAAACACATCCAAATTAATTATCTCTAATAATCTCTTAGCTTTACTAGTTCTATTAGGAAATGATGATCTATTCTGTTTACTAAACACACAATGCTCACAAAAATCATTTTTGCCAACAAAATAATTAAAAATACCCTCAACCAACTTTTTATTCAAAATGGTCTTAAGACCCTTTTGACTTATGTGACCCAATCTATGATGCCTCAACATATTTGCATTTTAGTGCCAGTTACATTGACAGAGTTAAAAAAAGTGGAGGCATTAAGCCTAAACAAAGTCCCTATCCAAGATCCTTTAGCAATCATGAAACTCCCTCTTACCAACTTGCAAGTAGACTTGTCAAATGTCACATGCATTCTAGAATCATTCAACTTAGATATTGAAAGTAAATTTCTCACAAGTCCAAGAATATGTAAAACATGATCAAGGGTTTTAACCCTTCCATTGCTGAAACACAACTTTACCTTTTCCTTACCAACAATCGTCTTCGTGTTGTTATCACCAAGGAAAAATTCTCCCGCATCATAAGCTCAATATGAAGTAAACCACTCCATGTGAGGAGTAATATGGTAGGAGCAACCTGAATCACTAAGCCAAGCATCATCACTAATAGTGTTAGCAAAAATAAACAAATAATTAGAATCACTGTCTTCTGAAGAATTTTCTATGGAAGTATCTAAACTCTTTTTCTTGTTTCTACACTCCTTCACATGTCCTCTCTTACCAAAATTCCAACACTTTACTTTTCTCTTCCCAAGTATTTTAGAACGTTCTTTAGACTTGTCTCTCTTTTGTCCCCTTTAGGCCCTCCCTTTTCTTTGGACCTTCCTTGCACATGCAAGGAATCTTGGAAGCTCGCATTCATGAAATTTCTTCTCATCTCTTCTAAAAGAAGTATAACAATGAGACTATCCATCTTTCGTCATGTACCACCACCTTTTATGAAAACAATTAGATTTTCCCAAGATTCAGGTAAATAACAAAGCAACAAAATACATTTATCTTCTTCTTCTCTCTCAACATCTACATATGCAAGCTAACTTATAATCATATTAAAAGCATTTAAATGTTCTACAATAGAATCACTATCCTTCATTTCAAAGAATGCAAACGTCTTTTGAGATAAAATTTATTTGTTAGACTTTTAGTTTGGTAAATACCACCTATCCTCCTCCACAACTTGTATGTGGTAGATTCTTCAGAAACATTTAGGAGGACGAAATCTACAAGAAACGATCAAATGGTTCCTCATGCCTTATTATCCATTTTCTTCCAATCTTCATCATACGTTGAATCTAGTTTCTTTTCATTCAAAACTTCCAACCACTGATCTTTGTCTTCAATGGGATCCTCCATCTCCAACTTCCACATCTTGTAACTAGTTCCATTAAATTTCTCAATATCTCTACAGGAGGTAGAAGCCATGGTTTTCAATCTTCTTCACAAATCTGCAAAACCCACAAAGCACAAGCTCTCATTGTAACTAAAAAACATTCAACACTTAAGAGAAAGGTGTCCCTCTCTCAACAAAATCGTTAGCTCTGATACCAAATGTGGAAATCAAGGTGAAACTTGCATCAATATGAACTTAAATATATGGTTGCAAATGTGAAATTATGTATTCAAGATTACCAATATTGATATGTGATTAACAATTTCAACAATGAAAGAAACTCAACAATACCACAAGTTGAGAATCATAAGTGACACAGGATATACATGGAGAAACACTTGTGGTAAAAAACTCCACACTAAAAGAGATGCAATGTTTGTATTAATATTCAATGAAGGATAAAAATACAACAATCCTCTCTAAATCTTAGCAACACTTCATTACTCTATCAATATGCAAACAAACTCATGAAACCACCATCTCAATGCTCCAATATATAGAAGTTTGAGGGAGAGAATACCACATATGGTACCCCAAAACAAGTAAAACCACCTGGAAAAACCAATGCCCCCCTTAGTGGACAGCTCAAAAACATGGTAAAAATTATGAAATGATCACATGGCATTCACATGGGCACCTAACCCATAGCCAATCAAAATTGGTCAATATCGAGTGCTCCATAACTCTTTGATGGCTCTGATGGCTCAAACCTAGAACATGCAAACTTGAGCACCCAATCCAGGATAACATGCAAGTAACATGCAAGAGCATGCACTTTTGGGTGGTCCCCACTCAAAATTTGAATGCCCAAAAGGAATATGCTCTTAGGATGCTCTGTAATTGTGACCGTAGTGGGTCCGCCTGTATAAATGCAATTACAATTTTCTATAGTAAAATAAATAATAAATATTTTACCCCTCATGTCCTCTAGAATACTTTCTAAAGAACGTGGAGGCACACAATTATCAACTTAGGATAACAATTATAATGTCACATATCCTAACACTGTTGAGCTAGTAAGGTCTTTGTTTATATAGTTTATCATTTTCTTTTAACTGGATCTTCATTACTCTAGCTTCCTACTTTATTCATTTCAATTTTGTAAAGGTTATTAAGAATATATATTCATAATCCTTTAATATTTTTTAAACCTATTCTATTTCCTCTTATTTCCAACAGTTTTCAATTTTAGCTAAGTTTGGTTCACCATTCTATAACTCTGTTTTCTTCTTTGATTTAATTGGCTAATTTTATTTTTTTATAATTTCCTATTATCTCTCTTTCATCCTCCCCTATTAATTTATCCCAATTTTATGGTCTTCCTCTACTCCTAAAGGGTCCTTATCTCCTTTTTTTTGTTGAATAGTAAATTCTTTATGGTACTAGTATCATTTGAACAATCATTTCAGTAATTTCTAGGATGTTGCCTTTATTCCAAAATTTTAACTTCATGTAGTAACAATATCACTTATTTAACATTATTTAATCCCAAAATTGAAAGGGTACAAAAAGTGTGCTTTGGTTGTATCCTAATATCTTGTTTCTCTTGTTAGTTTCTAGTAAATGTATTATTCTCTTCCTATAGGAGTTATAGTCTTGCTTTAGCCTTTCAATAGTTTATCCTATCTCATCCCATAGATGGTCACAACCCTCTATATGATATTTTTTGTTTTATTTTCCATTGCATTCAGTTACCCCATCAATATTTCCTTCTTCTCCTAGACATCTATTTTTCATTAAAATTGTCAATTCTTTCTAAGTAGATATATTTGGTTTGCATGAGTTCTACCATTTTAAAAAATTAACATTAATGTTTCATCTTGGGCTTTCATTTTGAACTATTCATTTGTAACTATTATTTCCATTGCTTGAAGATAGTTTATTAAATCTCCTACTCTAGAATAATGTGGTAACTTGGCATGAGATACTCCTCTTTGGATGTGGTTTAGTTCCTTATTATGAAATATCTTTACTTGATGTACAATATTCATTTGTATGGTTTTGAAAACTAGTTGAACCTTAAATACTTTCCTAAGTATGAACATATTTTTATACTTTTGTGGTTCTTCGCATGCCTAGGATTGTATTGCATGATCTATATTATTAAAATAACTATCATCATCTATGAATATTTCATCTTTAGAATCAGGTTCTCCATCATAATTTTTCTTATATTGTGCTAAATTGTATATTATGTTTTGTTGCTACCAATGTCTTCATCCTTAGAGTTGATTTCCTCTATTTATGAAACTTTGATTCCTTCATTAAATGGAATTGTAATATATTCTTCCACTCTATAGTAATCTTAATTCTTCCCTATTTGTATGAAAATATTTTATTGCTATACATAAACTATTCAATATCTAGCATGATGTTGAAAAGTTTTTGGGATACTTGATATATATCTATAAATTAAAATCCAACCTTTTCCTTTATGCCCATGAAATCTACTTGTATATTTATCCAAGTTCCTATAGGGTATATTTTTTTTTTCTACCAAAGAAATATTATATGGTGGCTCATGTAGTTGTGGCTTGCCAAATGCTTTCAAAATCTCATTAGGCATAATATTAATGTCTGATCCTAAGTCAAATAAATATTTTTTTGACCATTTTACCATTTAATTTTACATACAATAAGATGGATTGATTTTTCCACTTCTTTTAGGTTTTTATTGAAGATCTATTATAATGTTTTTTTTTGCTTTATAGGCCTTTTATTCCAATGCTTGGAAAATTGTTTTAGTTTTTAAGCAAGTTTTTCTCTTATATTAGATTGGCCATCTTCAAATTTTGTACTTCTTTTTCTAAAAAATATCCTCTCTTATTTCTTACTTTCCTTTGTAATTATTCTATTAAATTTTTGGATTTCTTGACCTCTATGTCATATTTCATGGTTATCTTTATTGGGGTATTCACTTGTATCTTCTTTTTCTAATATTTGCTTCTTTTTATTTATATATATTGCTCTTTGGGTTACTACTACAAATATGGTCCCTTTTTTCTTAAATTTATCAATAGCCTCTTTCCTCAATTGTTCTTTCCTTTGGTTATATTCCTTTTGCAACATTTTTTTTTCATGGAATATTCTCACATATCATATTTGAACTCTATACCCTAATAGTTTGTCTTCCTTCTTTGGTATTTTAATTAATAATTTTTCATGGCATAGTGTATTAGGATATGATAGTTCTTCACTTCTTGCTCCTTATACCGTCCCATTATTATAGAACTATGTGGCTTTGGGACAATTGAATGCACCATGTGAACTATCACTACAAAATCCTCATCCTAATTTTCCTTCTTTCTTCCCAATTCTATATGCATTTACATTATGGACCAATTTGCAACAATAATGGCTTTATAGAAGGCTCTTGATTTTGTATCTATGACACTGCATGGTTCACATTGTTGATTTGTCTTTGGTTTTTCCTCCATGCTAATTCTTGATGCCATGTGTTGTATAAAATTTAGTGTTGTTGTGGCCAATCCTTTTTCTTTGTTCATGCCTCTATGGAAGGTTCCTCCCTATTCATTCATCAACTAATTTTTCATGTATTTCTTCTTTAATAATATGGTCTAGCCATCTATTATGTGCTTATCCCATTATTTGAATATACTATAATAGAAAATCCTTCTTCTTCTAGGGGATTTCTCAAAATATATCCTTAACGTGGTGGCATTATTTCTAAATTTTGTCATTGGGAATTCACTTCTTGCATGTTTCCTTATTTAATAAAATGTGTACACCATATATTTGTCCTTCTGGCTAAGGGAAAAACCTCACTCTTTACTAATTTTTTCTATTTTAATTTTAAAATTTTTAATTCCAATTTTATTTTCTGACTTTCACAAGAGTCATTTCTCCAAGATTGGCCTTTCATTTTGGCTACTAGCTCTATTTATTTGTTATATATAGTGAATACTCTTTCATCCATCGTAACTCTAATTTGTAGTTTTAAATTGGATATATACTACTCTATTCTCTACTTATTTGTTAATAGTTCCTCCAACTTTCTAACCACACTTTTAAAATGGTAGTCATAGAAGCACTATTTCCTTGTGTCATTTATCTCATTTTGTTGATAGTTTCTATTCAAGCATCAAGTGAATAAAAGTTTGTCTTAGAATAAATCACTAATTTCTTCCCACTTTTTGTCATGTTTAGGGCACACCCTTCACTACAACATGTGCAAGCCTCCCTTCTTACTCCTTTACCACTAATAACAACTACCATTCCTACAATCATTCTTTCCACTAATCCATCTACTTTTGTTAGAGTAAAAGGTATTTCTTAATTTCTTAATTATTTATTTAATTATTAGGTTCTTTTTCCTTTAATTAATTAAGCTTACTTAGGTTATGTTATTTATATGTCTCTTGTCATAGGATGAGGACACATTTCATGATCTTGTTTTATCTTCACCTAGGGTTTCTAGTTTAATTATCCTTTTATAAGGATTCTCTATTGTATTATCACTAGAAGATACACATTAATATGATTCATGCTTTTTTGGATCAATAGCTCTTGGCTTCCATAGCTTTGCTATTCTCTCTTTCTATGATAGGTGTTTGATTGTAGGTGATCCTTCAAAGCTGTAGAGTTGATTTTTGTCAACTTCAACATGGTATCAGAGCTCCAAACCTATAATCCCCTCTCCTCTTCTTGAGATATTTTGTTCCTTGATCTATCATTCAGTGCATCCTAGAGCAAATCAATGTTTTCCATTAGATTCAGAGCTGTCAAGAAAGTCAGTTTTGCATTTTGTTTGGCCTGATTTAGACTCCAAATGTCAGATCTACAAGGGTTTAAGGTAGTTTTTTTTTCAGATTCAAAGTGTAGCTGCAATTTTAGAGTATTTTGGGCCAAAATGAACCTCACCGTTGGATTCAAGAGGCCGATTCAACAAATTTTGATATATAGTTTGACTTATTTTGGTGTTGGGAGCTTCTAAGGCAATTTTTTTTTGCCTCAGAGGCCATATGACCTCCCCAACATGTAGATCGAGGTGAATATTTTTTCAATTTTCCCTGTGATTTAAAAGAAACAAATAAAAGAAAAAATTAAAAACCCTAAATTTCAAAGGGTACACATGTTTTTTTACAGTTTAAATTTTATATTAATTTTTTTTAATGTGTAGGTTAACTCAAGGGTACCTACTACCCTTGCAATGGAAAGTCCTCAGGCCTCGCCCCCTGTGCGTGGCATACAAGGGGTACCATCAGCGATGGCCCCTCAGGCCCCACCCAGGGGAGGGCGTGGGGCGGGTTCAACCTCCCCATTGACCCAATTTTTTTAATATAGTTTTTTTCCCCAACAGTCTAAATTTGGTGGACCTCCACATTTGGAGGTGTTTTTGAGAACTTTGGTTGAGGAGTCTTTTTTTCCCTACTCAGCTCCTCGCGGTTGGGATTTTTCAGATTTGCACCTTATATTATAGAGGCCATATCTCTGCCATACAATGGTCTTTTCTAGTGCACTTTTTTTTGAAATGGGGTAGAATTTTGTGCTCTTCACAACAGTGCAAGTGGTTTCTAGTTTGGACTTCTTGTTTTTTCTAGAATTGGGTTTTCTCAGTGTTGTTTCTATTCAGTTCTCATTTTGGAGACTTTGACGGGCCATATCTTTTGTATCTAGACTCCTTTTTGGGTGCCATTTTTTTGAAAGTGCATGTTTTTTCATGTACTTCATCATGGTGCTACCAAGTTCCTCTTTTTTTGTTAGAGAATTATTTTTTCAACATGTAGTCCTTTTTTGGACATTATGGCCTTCCATTGTATGCATTTTTCATTATGTACACACACTAAAATAAAGTGCCTCTATATTGCACATGATTATTTGGGATCTTTCAAATTATTTGTGCCTTATTGTACTCACTATGATATAAAGTGTCATGGGGGTTGATGTTTTTCCTTTGTTTGCCATCACACCTTTGTGAAGTGAGTGTCCCTTCCACGACAAAAGCCTCATGCATGTGTGCCTTTTGTTTGTACACCCTTTATATGTGTTGGTACTTTCATGTTTGCATGTTCAAATGTTCCTGATTCTGCTTCATGCACTTCCTTTTGGCATTCAGTTTCAGTGTACCCGTCATGCCTCTCCCTTGTCAGCATTATGGGGGGTTTCTACTATTGGTGCTAATACTTCCTTGGGTTCACGTTGGAGTGAGCTATGTATATTGTATCATACTGAAATTTGAAAAGTAAATGATTTAAACTATAAACCCCAAATTAAAATTCTAGCATAACATTAATGGAGCATTTCTTAAATGAAAACACATCTAAAATGAAAGTAAACTATGAAAACTAAAAAAAACATGAGCATTAAAAAGAAATCAAACTCCATTGTTATCCTATCTACAATATCTTGTCTTTGCTCTCAGATTTTTGTAGCAAAAGCACAAGAGGCTATGTAGAATGGATTTTGATCAAAATGAGATTGGAGTTATGTTTGAAAAGTGAGGAGAAAGCGATCTTATATAGATGTCCTCGTGGGTGAATCCACATTTTGGGAAGAATGTGGGATTAAAAGAGTGAAAGGAAGGAATGCATGCAAATGGTAAATAAATGAAATGGATAAGTTAATGAATATGTGCAATATTTTAATGATTTAATGAATTGGATAAATGGGATATGTGAATAGATTAATGTATGATTATGCAAATGGTTAAAGTGAAATGGATTAATGATTTATCCAAATGAATGAATGATTATGGATAAATAATATAATATTTTAACGACTAATGGATAAATAATACTTTCATGATTATAGATTAATAAGTGATTTAATGAGAGAGATAAATACTTATAAAATGGTTATGCATGAAATATGAATATAAAAAGAATGATATATAGAATGGATAATGGATTTATGAATATGGAAATATGATTTAATGTATGAATATAATGATTATGTATAAAATGTGTAATGGATGTATTTAAATGATTATGGATTAATGATTAATGAAATGGATGAGTTAATGCTTATGCAAATGGTTAAATGATTTATGCAAATGAATAAATGAAATATGCAATGGATAAAGATGATTATGAGGACATTTTTATGTGTCTACATATACAATATTTGTTCTTATGTACTTTGGAATTTAGCATACATCAATGGCTGGTTACATGCATTTTGATGAGATGGAGCACTTACCACATGGACATTCTGCATTCCTATTTTTGGAGGCGACATTCTATCTTCACTTGATCAATTCTTCAAAATTTTGGTACCTGTGCCATCCGTATCTTCGAGCTCTTGATGTTTTCATTTGTTTTCCATCTTATTTGAGTAGTGTTGTTGGGGGCACTCATGCAGAATCTTGTCTTCTTAATCCTAATCATCATTTGTTTCAATGTAGGTTCTTCTTTCAACACTCTAGCATTCATTCTTCAACAATGTTTACAACTTCTACATGCTTCAGTGGTGTTCTTCATGTTCAACCTTTGTTCTTGTATTTTGGGACAACTCTTGGTTGGAGGCTTCTTTTTCCTTCACTCTTGTTTAGAGGATTTTTCAGTCCATCACTTGAATTTCTCTCTTTTGGAGAGGAGTTTTCTCCCACTGGGTTTTTCTCCCCTTTCTCCAATTTTTGAGAGATCTTTTGTTTATACATGGGTACCTAACCAAGCCTTGTTTTTCAGGAACCATCATGCATTCATTTTTAGAGGTTTGAGCTTCTTCCTAAGTTGCACTTAAGGGGTGGTGTTAGAGTAAAAGGTATTTCCTAATTAATTATTTATTTAATTATTAGGTTCCTTTTCCTCTAATTACTTAAGCTTACTTAGGTCATGTTCTTTATATGTCTCATGTCATAGGATGAGGACGCATGTCATGATCTTATTTTATGCTCACCTAGGGTTTCTAGGATAATTATCCTTTTATAAGGATTCTCTATTGTATTATCATTAGAAGATGCACATTAATATGATTCATGCTTTTTTGGATCAATAGCTCTTGGCCTCCATAGCTTTGTTATTCTCTCTTTCTATGACACCTGTGTTTGATTGCAAGTGATCCTTTAGAGTTGTGGAGTTGATTTTTCCCAACTTCAATGACTTCTTCCTTTGCTTCTCCTCTCAAATTTCTCCTTTCTTCCTCCACTTCTCAATTTCAACCTCCATCTTCTACTTCCATGTAAGGAAGCTAAGGTAGTAGAACAACTTCCTACACTAATCTTGAGAGGAGAATAGTGCAATTTTTTTTAGAAATATTTAACATTTACAAAAAATTACACATAAATAAACACAAATATCATGCATACCACAACACAGTGATTTACGTGGGAAAAACCCTTTTTGGAGAAAAACCCCACACTCCAAAAGCTGCCCAATATATTATTCAGAAATCACAAAGATTGCAACATATTTGCAAAGCAAGCTTCTCACAAGAGTATCACCACTCAGAGATCCAGAGGCAACACAACCACTATCAAAATCTCAAAATATATCGCAATACACAACTGTAATACAACACCTTCATAAATAGGGTTGCCTTCTAGGGCAAGTCAAGCCAACAAAATATCGACTATCGGATATAAGACCTAATGACAAATGGTCTAGATTTACAATAATAAAATATACATAAAATGTGGCTTTCGGGGGCATTGCCCCCGAACCCTCGCTTGGGTGTGCTGCCCCCAGACCCCTAACCGAGGGGGATGAGCCCCCCCGAACCCCCATAGGGGGGGTACCCCCCTGCAACCCCCCCGCACTAACATATCAATAGTACCTTATATATTTGCAAGGTTGAGACATATTTTCTCAACATTCCACATCTTCAATTGCTACTACTTTTTGGCCCTCCTCCAACATTACATTATAATATCAACAAAGCTATCCTAGAGTAGAATAGTATATGGGCCACTCCCTCTAGCTCTCTTAGAGAACTCGTGCAATCACCAAGTTTGGACAAATATTAATACAAATATGAAAGAACTAGAAGAGAAAGAAGCATCACCCAAGGGAGAAGAAACTTTTGGACAAGATAATGCAAATAGAAGGTACTCAACATGTAGCTTAAGATGTACCTCAAAAATAAGTTCCATCTTTAGTTCATGCAATGAAAAAGGAAGTTGATACATAAGGAAATAAGGAAGCATTTCACTAAGATAATCAAAAGGATCAAACAAAGACATCACAATTGAATAAAGATGAAGGTCCAAGTGGTGGAAAAAAAGGTTATAAATACAAGTAACTAATTTTATTCTTTTTGTTTATTCAAATAAGGATGATACATAAAATGAACAAGTAAATAAGTCATTTCAAGGATAAATTGACCACATTATTCTATCACAACAACCATTAAAAGTTCATTCTCCACAATATCAAGTAGTAGAATCATATACGTGATGATTATTTGGTGCTCCAATAGTTGAAGGTCAACATTCAACAATAGTAACTAGTAATAAAGCCAACATCTCTAAGTTTCTCTAGTGTACTATAAAAGATAGACAAGCCTGGAGGGAAGAAAAGGCCCAAGATTTTATCTACAATAAAAAAAATTCCACATGATCAAGGATTTCATGAGTTGCAACTCCAATGGTAGATAATGTTGATAAAGACCTTAGAATTGAAGACTATCAAATAATCATTGTCAACCTTGGACAAGGTATAAGATACCAAGAGATTGAATATGTGTAAAATGCAATATACATAGTTATTATAAGAATGAAAAAATATAGAAATATCTAAAGGAGAAAGTAGTCAAGTTACAAGCATATATCAAACATCTAGTAGCTCCCCTTCAATAGGAGGATGGAATAGTAGGTCCTTTGACATTTCTATCACAACAAGGTATAGATTTGGAAAAAATGAAACATGTGGCTAGAACTACATAGGGTTAGATGGAGGATATTTATGACAAAGGATGCAAAGTTCTTGATGAATTAGTCAAAGCCTTGGTGATTTTTGAAAATTGAAGGAATAGAAGATACTCTCTAGGACACCTATAAAATTTGATGAATAAAATGATTCTCAAGTCTTCCCAAGGGTTGATATGATGTGCAAGTTGGATCTTGAATTGTTAATTAGAGAGAAAATTTTGATACAAGAATCTCTTGAACTTCCTTACATGTGAGCAAAAATGTTGAAATCCATATAGGAAATTGTTGACATATATGAGTGGCATTTTTGGTGCCCTACATGATTTGGTTGGTACATACATAGATTCAAGCATAAATTTGAATGTAGATCTTTTCAAGAAATATTTGAAACAAGTTTTGAGGTATGATTTATAGGAGCCACCCTATTCCTTCAGTGCAATATATATGAATACATTAGTGGATTTTAAGGGCACTATAAGGATATTTTAGAAGCACACAAAGATAACTTCACTTAATCTCTTCTTTATAGCATATGATTCATATAGTCTTAGGTTTGATAAGCCTAATCTAAATCCAATAATTACACCTTTATGGATTACAAAAGAAAAGAGCAAGTGAAGAATCAAATCAATGTGGATGATGACACATTAGATTGAAAGGGGTCATCAATAAACCCTTTCACACTACTAGAGAAAACTTATTTTGATTTTTCTAGTTTGGATGTTGTTACCTAGAGCTTTGTGCCACTATGTTATTTGTCCTTTATGAATACTTGCTATTCATGGTCAAATTGGCCTAGGGGAGTGAAATTTGTATCCTCAAAAAATGGGAATCTATTGTCAAAGGCTAACTTTCCTATTAATTTTGGGATTTACAATTAATTGTATCCCTTAAATTGAAAATTAGTTGTAAATTGGCATCCAAGATGATTTTGGGCCCAAATATTTAATTTTCATTAGATCAAGGCCATTGGTGAAGTATGAATCCTAGTCATTCATTATCATATAGAGATCTCTTTGTACTCTTATAAAAGGAAATCACTTTTTTTTGCAAAAGAGATATGAAATTGTTGAGACTTGAAAAATTCTCTAGATTAGTAAAAAAAAAGTTGCTTCATGGTTTCCAACATACTTAGAGATTGTTGATCTTTGTTGAGCTTTTTTAATTGATTAAAGAGGTTTACTTCATGGTTCCTTTTCATTAGTTAGATTTTTTAGCAGTTTGAGAAAGCATAGTTATAAGTATTTGATGGATTCCATGTTCACACTATTGGTGATTTGTTGATGGTAATTTTCTTTGCATAGTTTGTCTAAACACTTCATAGTTTCAAGTTCAATTATGAGATATTTGTATTAAGTTTTAGAATTGGGTGTTTGGTGGAATCATTTCATGATCTAGAATTATTCACTAATCTTTGAAGATTGCATTGTATTTGTGGCAATGTGGGTTACTTGATTAAGCAAAGATTGGTTTATTTTAGGATATATCTATTTGTGCTTCATTTTATAATTATCTTCCTCACTAGTGTTTTAATTTTTTTTAATATAAAACCATTCTAATAGGTTAAATTTTAGGATTAACATCACAAAAATTAAAAAAAAGATGAAAACAATTTTTTTTAGCACCAAAATTTGCATTAGATTGAGCATTTAGGAAACGATTTGTAATTTTAAAATTAGATTCATATTTCACTATTTTTAGACTTAAACCCTTACGGTTAGATGCTCGTGAACAATTGCATAAGTCCCTTTGCATGAAAAGAAAAATTCATCAAGCTATTGAGTTATCCAACAAGGTCAAGACTTGTCTATAAAGGCCTTGGGTTAGTCATTTTTTATTCGCGGGATTTGATTCCTTTAGGAGAATGTTGAGATAGTGCGAAAATACACATCAACACTAACCAACCATATGAAGGAAAAAACATAGACATGATTTTTCAAAACCTTCATAGAAAAATGTATCTTTCCCATAGGACAAAGATACATGAGAGAATCAAAGATGAAAGGTTCATATGTTACAAAGCATATGAACATATGTAAATCTATAATATAGGCATGGTTAAAGTATGACAATGAACTATAAGGCATTGAGGGTCCATAATAAGCGTGTGTCCATAATGTACAAACAAGGGTGTGAGTATATGGATTATAGAGAGATCATGCATTAAATATCCATACCCTAATATAAATAAATTAGGATACATGAAATAAACTAATTCAAAAAATCAATTCTAAACCCTTGATGTAGAAGGAATAAACCTCAAGGTCAAAATCTGGGAGGTGTAATGAAAATGATATTTACCATTTTATGTATGAAAATAAATAACACCTACATACATATTTTAGGATAAATAATAAAAAAATCATGAAACCCTAGGATAAAGAGTTGATATTAATATATTATATAATGAAATTAATGCTTTTAATGCAAAAGTTAAATAAAATAATGCAAGGGCACTTAGTTCTAGAATGCATGAAGCATATAATATGCTTTAGATGATATTGCAATTAGCATGCTTTAAGGTTATGTTATGATACTTTTGTTCAAATACACTTCAAGTAGTTTCAAAATGAATGAATGTCGTGAAATATGAAACCATCATAATTCAATCCAAATATGCATTAGATTGACTCACAATATTTAGTAGGAGAGAGTCAACAAGATTTAAATTGAATTTGAAATTTTGAGATTTAGATCTATAATTGTAGAAATAGCTAAGATCAATTGTACACTCATATATTTGATCTATGATAATTAAAGTTTTTAGAAATAAAAAATAATTTAAAAATGAGCGATAATAAAATAATATTATAGACCAAAAGCACACAATATTTTTTACTGTTCATAAACCTATTAGTGCTTGTTTTTAGGTAATACTATCGCAATTGGTATCACTTAACTTTATTATTATTAACTGATTGTCACAACAAATTAAAAAATAATATTTTTTTTTGTGTTAAAGATTTTTTTTTCTAAAGTAAATATGCAAGATTTATAACTTCACAAAATTTCAAATTTATTTTTCATGGATCCGATTGGTAAAAGCTTAAGGTGCTAAGGACAAATTTCTTGAAATCTAGAGCATAAACAATATTTTTGCAATATTTTTGGCATTTTTTGTCATGAAGTGTTTGAGATGTGAGTGGTTACTATTTTTTAAGATTTTTCGTCACAAATTGTTTTATTTGGTTAGAATCAAAAGGCTTGTACAATTTTTTCTCTAGTCTAGTGAGTTTGGAAGTGATACTAGTGGATGAATATCCCTATTGCGATCAAAGTCATTGTTGAAAACATGCCCATTGTCTTCCATATTTTTGACTCTTAAAGTCTTCTACTTTGTTGCATTCGCTATTCAACCTGAGAAGGCAACCCGATATTTACTTGTTGAGGTTTGTGAGGTGAAGAAGATCGCTACAAGATTTGTTTTTTTTTTATTTGTAAATATTTTTGTATTGATTATAAAAGAGTAGTACATTTCAGAGTAGTTTTCTGTCCAAATTCAACTAACCACCCCAAAACCACCCACATAAAAAAAACCCAACACTATCAACCAACCAAACGTTCCAAAATTATGCACTTGTGATAGGCCCCTATGCAAACTACCACCCTGCTTGCCCTAGCAACCCATACAAACAACAAAAACCAAGCTTTGAAACTAAACTAGAGATTAAACACACCCGCCAATCCACTATTAACACACCATCAACTATTAGGAAATCTCAAAACAGACAATGCCAATCCACCCCGCTAGAAGGCTCCAGATAAAGATAATGCTTCAAGAACACTAGACTGCACCTAGCCCGTTCACGATGCCTTTGCAACTCCTCACCTTTGATATCAAGAATGAACCGATATAATTTAACCCATTCGCTAGGGATTAGAGCTCACTGAAGGTTGCGAGGCTACGAAACCCCAACACTCGGCACAACGACGATAATGACATCCATAGCTCCCTCTAGAAGGTTATCCCAAGCTAGCTCCCTCACCATAAGCATTACCATGGCTCATGGAACCTCCAAGTCTAAGAGCACAACTAGAAATCTTGCTGCGATGTCACTGTTCATTCACCATCGCTCAACCACATTCATAAACTCCTCGTCCAATAGAACCTCCACCGGCCCCAACACCAATTCATCCCAAACCTTAAACACATACCTCAAACGTCCATGCCAGATCGTCCAATAAAATCCCCATAATTTCCTACCAGACGACAAGCTTATTGAAGACTCCATCGATTTTGTTGGAGAGAATGCAAAACACCAAAGCCATAAATGCCATATAATACCGTTGCTGCCACTGATGTCCCATCATCTGGGAATTCCCACTCCACCCCATCCTTCGTCAGGCATTCACATTTATGAGGTTGAACAGACGTCCAATGCTCACTCTCCATCACCTTTCTTCATTTAAACTCTACCTCACCCAACTCTCCATCATATCCACACCAACCGAGCCTATGTCAAATTTGGTTTTATTTTTTATTCCCACTGAATATCAATAAATTTTTATGTCAAGAGATGTTATATAATAATATTAAGAGGGTGTGAAAAATCCATATACATAAAACTCCTTAAATCACGTTTTTTAATAATAAATCATAGTCATTTATTATTAAAAAATATATAAATTTCCTTATAATAAATATCTATTATGAATTTATAATAGAAACATGTCTTACTTAACCCATAATTACTAAAAAATATATAGTTTTAAAGTTATTTCATTTTATTTTTATTTTGAATTTTATTATTTTATAATTACAATGAAAAATCTTTTTGAAAAAAAAATCAAAAAATAAAATAACTCAAATTAATTTTAAGGAATAAAAATCATTTCCCATCATTTATGCCAATCTTTCAACCATAATTATTATTATTACTTGCCATAGGCAATACTATTGCAATGAGTTTTGTTTTTCTTAGTTAATTAGTTATTAATAAGTTAGCTTTCAACCAATCAAAAACAATAATTTTAAAAAAAAAAAAATTAAATTAAATTTTGTAAAGTGAACTTGCAAAATATTTAATTTTATAAATAAAAATTATTTTCATTAATATGATTGGCTAAGAAGTTTTGTGTGTTATTGGAGGATTTTTAGGAAAAGTGAAAATGAACTATTATTTTGCCTAGTTTTAAGAACTAAGAACTATTATTTTGCCTAGTTTTGAGAACTAAGAACTATTATTTTGGCTACATTCAACCATTGTTTATATAACTTTCTTCATTATTACACAAAACTATTATATAAATTTTATGTTTAAATAATAATTATTTAATTCTTTTATATATTTATACTATATAATCATTTCATTTTATTTAATATAAAATAATTAAAAAAAATCTTTTTTAAATTTATATTATATAATCAATAAATATTATTTAATATAATATAATAAATTTATAGTGTATTTATGTAACATAATTATTAGATAAATTTTATATTTATATAATTATCATTTTTTCCTTTTAATTATATTATACTATCATTTGAATTTTTTATATATTTATAATATCTTTATAATACCTTTTTTTTTTGATACGTAAGGTGGTGATTGTATTGATAATAAAGAAATTACAAACGTCTGCAAGTAGGAATGAAAGGTCCGTCTAGGACTCAAAGCCGAACAAAAAACATACCTAGCACGAACAAACAACAAGATTTTTTCCATACAGTCCCATTGTGAGAAAAAATGAACCATTGGTAAACTTTGAAGCAAAGGAAATAAAGCAAAGGTCGAGCCACAGCTAGCAAAAAACCAAATACATACTGCTAGTTCTTGAAACTATCATAATTTAACAAGATGAAGGCCAAAAAGAAACCAAGAACTAACAAAAACCATCACAAGTCAGGATCACATGAAATCGTTTAACTCTGCAAACCTGGTGAAACCATCCAACCACTCCATCCCTTCCTCCGGCACCAGCTTCAGCTTTCTCTTCAGAAAATCCACGGCCACATCTACAATCTTTCTGTGCCTTGATAAAGCAAGCCCTTTAATGTCTAAGAGAAAGGGGAAAACTTTGATAGCTTCGTCTGAATCCCATAAAGAGCCAAGTCGGAAGGGCGCAGAATACCTTTACCAATAAAGGCCGCCTTTAATGTCATGTCAAGACCTCCGAGCAAATCATCCTAAAACAAACGAACCATCATCTCCTTGGCCTCCGCCTTCGGGGTGTCCAGGTCCAGAAGCACAGCAAGAAACTGAGAGGAAATATGTGCATTGTCTCTGGAAAATTCCTTCCTATCCAAGTATCCTTTGCCTAGGACCATTTTAACAGCAATGATTGATGCTGCATCATCCACGAGCAAAATGCGCTTTAACCTCTAGTCTGAAACTTCTCAAAAGGCAATTTGCCTCTCCGTGGCCACCAAAGAAACTGGTGTGTCGATGCCAAAGCTTTCTAGACCTTCCACCGAAATGTGAATGATGAATTTCGACCTCGACGTCCGAGCCATTTGCAAATATTTGATAGCCGCTCCCTGCAAAAAAATAGAAGACAATACCAAAATTTGAAACCCATGCTTAAGAAAAAACTTCATGAGTTCATTTAAAACATCTGAATGATGATCCATCAGGCCTTCACACATGAATCTGGATAATAGCCAGTCGAACAAATCATCCTTGCCATGAATACAAGCTATGACCTCCATCCTTCCAACTTCAAACCATTATTAATTTGAATGACATGAATTGCCACTCGGCCCTTTAACTTTCATTTCAATGAATGCCAAGCCCAACGTGTTACACTAGCGGTGCTATGAAATTTGTGCCATGCATACCCCCTGTCCATCTCCAGACATTCCACGAATTTCAAGAGTGTCCGACTTAGTAAGGAAGCTACTTCTATCAACGGCTAAAAATAGAATACTGAATGTGACAAGACCAAGCCGCAATCCCAAGCTTCATATCCGTCCCAACTGCCACCTCATGTCCACCCTGGACTCCAAGTGTTCGAGTGAGGGGCGGGGGCTAGCCCACCCAACCACCCACTAGGAATTATGCTAAATGACATTCTTTGAAACCAGGACCAACTACTCCCAAGTTGGACAGAAGATCTGCTTCAGTATTTCCTTCCCTTAAGGTATGATTTATCATAACTTGCTCAAAATTGCTTAACTGTTCAATTGTCGCCTCTAAAAAACCCCTAATTTCCAATTGTGAATATGCCTTGTCCTTAGTGCATTAATGACAATTGTAGAGTCACCTTTGATAACTAGATTTTGATATCTAATTCCTTGCTGAGTTTGAGGCCAAGCAGAAGAGCTTGAAATTCTGCTACATTATTAGTTCCATCAGCAAGAGGCTGGGCTAATTTCCCCAAAATAGAACTTGTGCAAGATCTTATTACGCAACCTGCACCAGATGGGCTCGAATTCCCTTTGGAGGCACCATCAAAATTTAATTTGACCCATCCCAACTTAGGGGGGATCCATTTCATTTTTTTCCTCTGTTTCGTAGTGGCTGCATTTCCTGAGCAATCCAAAGGAGGGGGCTTGATTCCAAACCATTGTTTCATGATCCATGCATCCCATTTGGTGAAATTGGATTTCTTTTGTTTCGCCAACAGCTGTGAGTTGAAAAGTTCTACAATGCATGCCTCTATCTTGTACTGAAGCCTTGGGATTGACATCTCTTTATCCTAAAAAAGACATTTGTTTCTTTCCTTCCAAACTTCCCATAATAGAATTGAGGGGCTCATTTTCCATAGATCTCCAAAAATGGAACTATGCTCTTTGGTTGGCCACAAATTTAAACAACCTAATAAAGTATTTGGGAATGTAGTTGACCATTTCAATTTTGTGCATAGCCAACACCACAACTGCTGGGTAAATGTGCAATTCAAGAGTAAGTGATTCACAGTTTCCTCTGCTTCTTGACACAGTGGACATCTAGTTGGACCATGATAACCTAGTTTAATAAACCTGTCACTTGTGAGAATTCTACCCTGAGCCGCCGCCCAGGTAAAAATTCCAGCTTTCAGTAAGCAAACCTTGTTCCAACAAAGGTTTCGAGGCAGTTCAGATTTTGTTTCAGCTGAGGATGATAGCATGTTGTAACCTATCTTGGCCGAATAGGCCCCATTTGGTGCAGCATCCCACCTTAATCTATCTTCCCCCATTCTAGCCCATATCCTTCGCCTTGCCAATTCCCTCTCAAATATGTCAATTTCTTGACCTCCCAAGTTCAAGCATCTCACCGATTTCCATCTCAGTAAACCATTCTCAGCAATTTCTGCGAAATCTATATAATCCCTGACTTTCAAACCCCAAATTTGCTTAGTCAACTCCTTTATTCTTGATAGTTCTGGGATATTAGCTAATGGTGAGTGGCCTTCCCATGAGTCTTCCCAGAATAACGCCTCCTTACCATCCTTCACCTCCCAGGTAAGGAAATTTGATATAAGTTCTCTGCAATTTTTGATAAAGTTCCAAATCCTAGACCCAGATGGAAGGATTTTTGCGGAAAGGAAATACTTCAGATCTGGAGCCAAGTATTTCTCTGTGACAATTTTTACCCATTTGAGATCAGGTCTAGAATGGATAAGCCAAGCAAGTTTTTCCCCCAAAGCTTTATTTTGCCTTAAGACATTTCTCAAACCAGTCCCATCATTCTCCCTCTTCTCACAAACCTTTTGCCAGTTTATGAGGGGGATTTTCTTTTGTTCTGAACTGCCTTTCCAAAAGAAGTCCTTCATTACCTTATTTAGATCTTTGCTCACTCCACTGGGTAACTGGAGACAAGACATCATATAAATTGGGAGGGCCGAGATAACTGATTTCAACAAAGTTAACCTTCCTGCCCAAGAGAGCCATCTATTCTTCCATGAGGATATTTTATCTTTGCATCTAGTCACCATTGAACTCCATGCACTGTTACTTTTGATGCCTTTGTCCAGTGGGAGTCCTAGAAATTTGCAAGGTAGTTGCCCCATTTTGAAACCTAGAATTCTCAAAATTTGAACCTCACTAGGACAGTTTGAGTTGAAGAAAAAAATCTCTGATTTAGCCTTGCTTACTTCTTGCCCTGAAGCCCTGGAATAATCATCAAGCAATTTTTTGTACC
Source organism: Sequoia sempervirens (assembly GCA_007258455.2). Lineage (NCBI taxonomy): Eukaryota > Viridiplantae > Streptophyta > Pinopsida > Cupressales > Cupressaceae > Sequoia > Sequoia sempervirens. The sequence goes on from VDFB02329074.1 coordinate 22,645, forward strand.
TTTGTGCCTCCTTTTCCGATGCTTCACCAAACAACATTGTATCATCCGCAAATTGCTGGTGTGTGATGTTAGGAAGACTACTAGTGACTTGCAGGCCTTGAATCCATCCGGATCGCCTTGCATTTTCAATCGATCTCCCTAATGCTTCGGCCATTATTATGAACAAGAATGGGGATAAAGGATCCCCCTGCCTCAGCCCTCTTGAGGCTGTGAAGTAACCTTCTGGGGAGCCATTTACCAATATTGAGTATCGCGGGCATGCCACCCATCCAAAAATCCAATATAACCAATCCTTCTGAAAACCAAAAGCTTCCATAACCTTAAAGAGGAATCTCCAATTCACTCTATCATATGCTTTTTTGATGTCTAATTTCAACAACATGGCCGATTTGTTCAGTTTTTGAATTGAGTGTATAACTTCTTGGGCAATGATCACCCCATCTAGGATTGAGTGATGAGGGACAAAGCCTGTTTGTTCCTCCGAAATAATAGAGGGAAGGATTTTCTTCAGCTTGTTGGCAACAACTTTGGCCAGTATTTTGTAAATTGTATTGCATAGCGATATTGGGCGGAAGTATTCCCAATAGTCTGGTTTCTCTCTTTTTGGAATAAGAGCTAGTAGAGTGTTGTTCGCTTCCTTTAGAACCCTTCTGTTCAACTTGGAGTCTTCAATGGCTTCCCAAATTTCCTTTCCCAAAAAGTGCCAACATTTCTAAAAAAAACTAGCCGGGAAACCATTAGGACCAGGAGCCTTTTCTGGCTGCATCCCAAAGATTGCCTCTTTCACTTCCTCTTCAGAGAATTTTGCATTCAATGCTCTCATTTGAGTTTGAGAAACCAATTTCGGTATGAATTGCAAGGAGGCATTCTGAACATGCCAGTTTGAACCTTCCCAATCATTGAGCAGATTCTGAAAATAATTTACCTCTAATGCCTTGATATCCTCCAAATCCTCCAACACACTGCCATCCCCATCTTTCAAGCAAGAAATTATGTTGAATTCCCTTCTTTCTCTTGTGGAATTATGAAAAAAATTTGAATTTCTATCCCCTGATTTTAACCAGACTTCTCTAGATTTTTGCCTCCAAAAAATTTCTTCTTTGGATAGTAAATCATTAAGCTTGCTGTTTAATGCCTTTTCTTTCATGTAGCTAGCTTCATTCATCCCAAATTTCATTATTTCATCTGCTAAGGATTTTAATTCTTCCTCGGTTTGCACTTTCTCTTCAAAAATGTTTTTAAAGCTAACTTTGTTCCAATGTTTTAAATGCTGCTTTAGATATTTTAACTTTGTAGTCACATTGAATAAGCTTGAGCCCTCCGTTGGGCATTCCTTCCACCATTGTTCAAGTAAATCCATCACTCTAGAATCCTTAAACCACATCATTTCAAATTTGAAGGGGCATCTGATCGGTCCCTTCTCCTCGACTATGTGCAATTGAACTGGGAAATGATCAAAGCCAGTTCCAGAATTTATCTTGCTATCTAAAGAAAAGGGGAAAGAACTCAAATTTCCTTTAAAGAAAAAATGATCTAATTTTTCCGCAATACTACCAAACCCTTTCCTGTGATTCGTCCATGTGAAAGAACCATTGCTTATAGGGATTTCCAATAAAGAGTTTCTCTCCACAAAGTTACATAAATCCTTTTGGGATGGAAGAGCTTTACCTAAACCCCCTTTCTTGTCTTCCATTCTAAGAATGGCATTAAAGTCCCCTCCTAAAATGCTGAAGTCCTGATGCAGGTCTTGCAAAATGCCATCCAATTCTTGCCATACTACTCTTTTCTGAACACACATCATGGGGCCATACACATTTATCAAATTGAAATGAAGGTTCGAGATTAAACTTCTTACCTTGCAGAGTATCCAATGGCGGCTCGTGTTCAAGACTTCTAATAAGAAAATCTGTGGTTTCCACATAATCATCAAACCTCCCGAAGCACCTTCCGCTTCCGAACCAGTCCATTTCCATGACTTCAATTTCCTACCAAAATTCTCCAACGCTGACCTGTCTAATTTTGTTTCTTGCAAAAGGCAAATTTCTGCTTGACTCACTTCAATGTGGCGCCTAATAAGGTTCCACTTGTTAGGGGCATGTAAGCCCCTAACATTCCATGTTAAGATTTTCATTGCTGTTCAGGAAGGGCTCCACCCTTCCCTACTTTTATCATAGAATCAATTTTTTGTTGGCCATTGGCTTCTCCATCCTATTTTCTCTTTTCTTGATTAGGGATTCTACCCCACTTTTTTTTCTCCCCATAGTCCGGAGTTAATTTGAAAATATCCCTTCTGTGAATTCCTAAGCGAGATCTAGCCTCCTGCAAATCCTCAATCAACTTTCGCTTTTTACCTGATTGTGGGCTTAACACCTCTAGCATGACTTGATCCTCAGACTCCCATGTTTCCTCTAACCCGTCTAAATTGAGACCATCCTCCAACAGACCTGATTTTGATTTAGCTGCCTCGGCTAATTCCACTAATTCCTCCCCAACTTCTATCAGAGAATCTAACTCCACATTCAGACAACTCTCCCCCATTATTTCTAGAGTCTCACAAATTTTATCTTCTAACTCCTCAATCTGCAACTCCCTCTCCTTTTGTTCTTCTTGAGACGCCTGAGTTCCTTCACTTGCACCCAATGAAGATGGGTTAGAAATCCCCTTTGATGTAACCCTCCCCTTGGGAGTCTGAATGTCATCATTCACTTTAGGGGAGTCCCGAACAATCTCATTCAGTGGCTGTTCGCCCACTCCCTTTGTAGAAATTAGGGTTTCAGAAAAGATTCGAGCAGACGTTCGGAGGTTCGCTGAGGGGGTCTCCAGCGAATACGATTTCCCTGCCTCTTTATTGTTTACTCTGCATCGCAGTGTACGCACCAGATTGTTGTGCATTAAAGAATCTCGTTCTAACTTTTGAACCTAGGTCCTGTAGTCCGTTATTAGTTCAATCTCACTCCAAATCATCCTTTCTACATTATTTTCCACATAGATACACATGTAGGTTTGATTCTTCTTTGCTATTTTCCTTTCTTCTGCACAGACAAAGGTGCCCAGATGATTTCCTATTTCCTTAAGAATGGAGGGAGCCCAATATTCCTAAGGGAGATTTGGTAAGCTGTACCAATCTTGCTGAATTCCAACACATGGGTCGTAGGATCAAAACCCACTGACCACTTCCTTAAATAGAAGCCGCAACCATCTAAAACCCAGACCCCGCGAACTATTTGGTCTCTAATGTTTCTATTAGGACAGACTACCAAAAAAAATTCATTTTGAAGCATTTTGAATTGCAGATCAGAGCCCCAGCGATCTTTCCACCATTTCTCTAAATATTCCCAATTGAGATTCTTTCCAAACCATTTACCAAACAAACCTAAATGTTCTAACCTCAAAACTTTAGCTTGCAGTTTCGAGGAACTGATGACTACTTTGGTTCTTCCGCTTTTTGCTTCTTTGGGCCAGGATGAGCCATGAGTTCCCTTAACGCCCTTTGATCTATCTTCCCAAACTTCCTCCCATTCCTTGGCCGAGGACTTTTTTCTTTGCCATTCCATTCCTCCCCTCCCGTTCCTGGCTTTAGTAATTTTTCTTGAATCTTGTCTCCCCGGACGCGAGAGATCATTTTTCCCCATTTTTGCTTCCTTCTGTTACCTAGGTCTACGGAATTCTTCATTTCTATACTACCCATGCTTGTTCCTTCCTCGTGCAAAACCATCAGCTTTGTTCTGGAAATGCCCGTGACCCGTGCTCTCAGGAAAGCGACTATTCTGTGGGCGGGCCCATCGATCTTTCCTCCAGACATGATCAAAATTCCCCAATCTGTTCACGTTGGGTCCCTCACTTCCTCTGCCCCCATTCCAAAACTTTTCTGACCGTTGTTTTTTGCCATGACCGTTGCAGAGCTCCATCCTCTAGTTCAAATGTTAAGAGTGCAATTTTATATGTGCATAAAAGATATATTAATTTAATTTACAATATTTTACCTAGTATTTTTATGTACGTAATTTTTAAATACAATTTTGACTTAAGTCAATGATTTGTGTTTAAACGTTTTTTTTTTTGGATTTTACTTAATATTTGTGTAGTTTGTTTGTTTTGATTAACAACTTGGAAATTTTACACCAAGGTTGAAATTGAGATGCAGTGTGTTGATTGTAATTTATATAGAATGTCTTATAAAAATAGCATTGAGTAAATAGAGAAGTCAAGAATTTTATAAAATATCTTAATTTATATAGAATGTCTTTTAAATTTAAAAATAGCATTGGATAAATAGAGAAGTTAAGAATTTTATAAAAGATCTTAAAAAAATATATTGGCATGCTAATGTGAAATAATGTCTCAAAATTATATAACTATATTTGAATAACTATTGGATAGGGGTGTTCAATGGAGCATAACTGTCATCTATCATTCAAAACTAAAAAATTATTAAGTAATTGTTATTTTTCTTTATGGCTAGAAATTTGGGTTCTCCTTGGATTCACTCGTAGGGGTGGTTGTTTTCCTAATGGAGTGACAAGTGTTTATGATTAGAAATTGAATAAAAGAAGTTGGTGTCACACTCAACATATGTTACTAAAAATTATCTAAGTCTACAATGATTTGGAAATGGGAAAGTAAAAAGAGACTTCGACGTTCCCTTGAGAGTTTTATTCATTAAAAATAATGATGTCATGGAACATTGACAGAGTAGAGAAAAGAAAAAATAATCAAGATACCCATTAATTTAAGATATTTTTGCTCTATGTGCTGAGTTTGAAGAGGAAAAGTTCTTCAGTCCACAACTCAACATTGATGAAGATTAAAAGGAATAAAAATAGATCAAGTTGTGATTTATGTCATTTGCTCTTTGTTTACCCAACTATGTGAATGTTCATTCAGCGCTCCACACAAGTAGCATTCCAATGGAGGCACATACAAACACAAAAGTGGTCATGTGAGCATCAAAGGAGAATGCCTCCTTTTTGGAACAGATTTTGATAATCAAAATTTTGGCAGAATCGATGACAATTACACTCGTAAGATTTTCAGCCTTACATTTTCAAGTTACAATGTTAAAGAAAATGTTGCCAATGAACTTCAAGACATATATTTTCAGCTAGAAACAAATTATTTAGTGAAAGGAAAGTCATAAGTGGGAAGAGCCAAATTTTTGTTTAATGTGAATGCCAATTTGTTGGCCATCATAGAGAATTTTGAGGTATCACCACATAACACATTATGCTTTAGAAGGAAAATGCCTAATTTTTTACTACTTAAATGGTAATCGTAATTTTAATGGCATTGTAAGTTAAGTTGAGTGGAATAGTAGGATTTAGAGCTAGACCAATGCTTGGGCAATTCCCTTCCATGTCTACAACAACCACCAAAGATTATGAGGTTTAGAAAGGGAATCAACATTGACTTCTATGTGAATAACGTGGATTTCATAAACTTATTCCACACTCGATTAAATGTCACCTTCATTGACAATGAAAGTAGGATTACAATATATTTCCATAAAATGATATGATCTACTCATTACAAATTGATATTTTCCCTAATTTTAATCAAATTTGTTCATGTTCAGGTGTGTGAGAGCGAGAACAAGGCATTCCTTGCAATATGATTGATAATTGATTATGTAGGAGGGTATTCTAAAGCAAATGATGTAACTATGATCCAACAATTGTCGTATCCCTATGCTCGTACTTCCATCCAAGCAATTTCTTAGAAAATTGGCACTTGATTAAAAATATTCAAAATATCTAATTTGGGTAATGCATGTTTTAATGGTGTCAAGGTACAACCTGGAAGAAGCCCCAGTCTTGGGTTGCTTGGGCCACTTATGTTACTATTTATGAGTGGTGAGTTATTAAATCAATGACAAGAATAGATTGTGGAGCTTCAAGAGCAAGGGATGGTCTTTGATCACATGAAAGAATATATCAAGCAAGGACTTCTTAAATTTGGTGATCATGTATTTGCTTCTAAATCCACCAACAAACTCATGAAATAGCACAAAATGAAGTGAATTAACTAGCGATAATTATGCCCATAAACCTCCTTTCTACATGCATTATAAATGCCAATATATTGAGCACAACACAACTTCCCTATTATTATAAAATTTATCTTTAGCAAATTGTAACATGCACATTGTTCTACCCCTTGATTTTACTATGTTTTACCCACATGTGAATAGTTTATGATACTAACACTTAGTTAAAAAAATCTAAATGAATAACAGAATGCACATTTGATACAAACTCATTTCAACTTTCTCATTGCATTACAAATAGACATCACTAAATTCCAAGTAATGAATTCATATTACATAATTTCATGAAAACATTTTTCATTTACAATTTCCTCAATAAGAATAGAGATTTCATGATTACATGCATAGCTTCCATAAGCTTAGCAAAATAGAGATACTAATGGTCCAGATGTCCTTGTTGGCATACATCCTCAAATATTGGCCACCAACTGTATGAGGGAGAGCATCACTCAAGCACTTTTCTACCAACCACGGACTAACTGCGGTCCCCCGCACATCTATCTAACTTGTAAGATGGTCCTACCCTTCGACGAAGAGATTGCTTTGGTAACCTCATAATTCTAGCCTTCCTAAACATGGTGTTGTGTCCTACAAGTCTAGAGCTACCATACACTGGCTACAACCTACATGTATGGCATTCCCTACCTAGTTTGCATTCCTAGATCATAGTGAACTGACATTGTAAACAGTGGCTACTTAAACTATTTTGGCCAAAGAATTCAACACCCAGTACTTCGAGTGTAGGTCTTATGATCACCCACCCTTAGTTCGATTTAGTATTTGACCATTCATACTCTTACACATATAACATATGTTCCTATAACAAGATGATGACATGACATATTGACTAACTAGGTTACACCCTTTCCCATGGATTCTCCTAACCCCAAGAATAACCAAGCTAACAACCCATGTTCAAATTAACATTCCTACCAAAGTATTTCAAAGCAACAACATATCTCATTCTTCCCAATTTATACAACATCTATATAATCTTAACTAAGTATAGTTCCTAATAATGACATATCCACTCAAAATCCATTACATATAATAAAGATGTGTATCCCATTTAAGGGGTTTCACCAAATCTAGACTCTTTCAAGAATCATACAAGCTTATCCAAAGTAATAAAATAAACCAAGTTCATAAAAACAACATAGCATGCATTAAAAGTTATCCTTTCCCAAATAAAGATAATCTCAAACAATTAACTTTAAATGTAAAGAATAGAGTGATAGAAATTAGCATGCCTAGAACTATAGTCTAACTGACAATACCGGTTTCCAAGCTCAGCCTCCACAAATCCACTTGCTACTCCTTCTAAACTCCACCTATCACCAAACTGTAGTCTCTCACAAACAAACTCTCCATAATTTCAAATGCATAAACAACTCTCATATAACATGATTTTAATATCCATACTTAAACACATATATTCACGTATTCATCGATTGGTATATATATATACATATATATACCTATATATATATGTATATATATATACATATATATATACATATATATACATATATATGTATATGTATATATGTATATATATGTATATATATATGTGTGTGTGTGTATATATATATATATATGTCATGTTTTTCCAAATTGATATTCCCATACATATAATATGCATATAATATACCCATGTATGAATATATGTAAGTATCTCTACCTATGTTTATGCATGTACATATATATTCACATGTATGAGTTATTGGAGATATATACATATACACATATATACATTCTATGTATATACCCATCGACTAATATATGAACATGAATACTCGAAAAGAGAACGTATACTTGTCACACAAACTCAATCACATATCCCCAAACAAGAACATTCAAAGACTAACCACAAACCAATAAAAAACATTCCCCAAACCAAGACTAAAGATTACTTACCTCTTCCCAAACTTATATTGACTCAACTAGACCAAACTAAGCCATGAGTGTGTGTATGCTCAATTAGGCTCATTAATGGTTACCAGACCAAGTTCTTCTCCTGAGTGATACTCCCCCTCTCTTTCAGAGTTTTGAATCTATTCTTGCATCCAACTTAGTGCATTACAATAGTAGTTAGTCGATAACATTATATTCATATGCATCATATATTTTCATCTTCTAAACATTTAGGATATCATATTGAATTAAACATTCATTCATCACATTATACACCAAGATTCAAAAAAGCTCTATAAAATATGCTTGCACAGAAACTATAGTAGAGTAACGAATGAAGAAATCGGATTGAAAAAGTGCAACCAAAGGTAGAGAGAATGCCCCTATTTATACAAAACATTGAGCATCTTAATGCTACAATTACGCTTCTAAATATGCCACCTTCCTATCTTAGATGCATCGACTAAGCTCAAGAAGAGAGATGTAGCTACTAAAAACTATAGCTTGCAAACACATACACAATCCAACTTCATAGTTAAGAATGAGTCGCTTACATCTTGTTGACAACAAAGATTAAACTCAGAAAATGCAACTTACATGTTTCCTTATTGCAATCTAAGTCGACTACCTCATCCAGCTCATTCTAAAGACTAGGTCTCATGCTTCCATAAGCTATGTTTTGGTTTATGGCAAAAATTTTAGACTTCTTTTTTGTTTCATTCTTTCCAAAATATGGCACCACATTTCATATTTATGTGCCCTATTTGTTGAGCATGGGTTTGACAAGGTCAACAACGTGATTCATTCCATTCTCTTTGTCAATGATTTAATGCATAATACTTTATGTGTTGTTTAAAGGCATTAAGACTTAGTCTCACATGTGCTTTATGTGTGCAGCCTCTACCTTAGTCATTCTACTTTATATGACAACACTTTTTATATGCGCTACAATCTATTTCAAAGCACATTTAAATGTTTACATAATATATATATATATATATAAATTATAATATGAACACAAGGGAAATAGGTGTGTCCACCTTTTAGGAGATGGACAACTTTGGGGACCTATTTCGCACTTTAGTTCATTAGGAAACCAATATCCCTCAACCAAGTGACTCAATCGAGGGAAGGACTAACACAAGGGGGTTTCCTTAGGTGTGATTAAATGAGGGTTCACCATTAAAATGAAGCTTCAAAGGAAAAATGCAAACATCTATGAACAAAACCCTAGAAACTTAAGAACATGAAATCAGATTGATAAAAGAGAATGGAACAAAAGGGTACCTGGAAGAGTAATGGATTCAAAGCAAGGTCTGAAACCCTGGAAAACTGCTTTTTGAAGTGCATTGGGAATCATACGCCAAGTTGGGAAATTTAGTCCTAGTCTAGGGTTTCTGGGCAAAAGATGGGATCTCCTGGTGATTGATCTAGATCTACAAAAGGCTGGAAAAAAGTGGATACTAGGACTCATATGCCCAGACTGTTGCAAAGTGTCCCAAAAAAGTGAAAAGTGTCCTATGAGTAGAATTTTGAATTAAAACTTTGTGAGCCTTTGAAGATGGATGAACTAAGCACTTTCCCACTAGTTTCATATAAATAAGTTGGATATCTTGCTCTAGATCTGATTTTTTGTGAGCCTTGACAACTTCTTATGACAACTTTGCAATTTTGGCACTTTTGAAGGCTTCAAATCCACTTTTTCTTCAACCTATAAACCTGCAACATACAATGGGAGGGAAAAAATGTTGTTTTGTTAGGAAATGTGGGTTTCCCTTGGTCAAACCTCATTTTGGCAATCAAGCCTTAATGAGAAATGAAGCATGAATGAAATGAAATGTTATGAAACATAAGATGAAACAATATAACCTTGATTGAAACCTTATAGATCCACAAACAAGCATGAAGTGGCCTCAATGTATGTAGATCTTGATCATGATTCTTGATGAAAGATAATGCCTTTGAATACTTGAATTGATCTTGAACAATACATCACAACATTAGCTCAAAACCACATGCATGATGCATCAAGACTTTGACATGATAATGGATCTTGATTGTTGCAACAATCTTCTACAAATCTTTCCTTGAATGCTCTTGTGAAATCTTAGGATGCTTGAATCAAAATTGCTAGGTGAAACTAGGTGAAATAGCCTTGTATTTATACTTGTTTATGCCAAATTTATTGAAATTACAACACTACAAGCCGACATCAGATCTAGGATAGTAAAATCCCTCCAAGAATTTGATTTAAATTAGGTCTTGGTTAAAGTGAAACTCATACGTTAGTTAGGGCGTATGAGTCCCAATGTCTTAAACATAGGACACAAACTCCAAGAAGTGTCTTGTTTAATGTGAAATTTGAAATCAAGTCCCAAGACCTAGGTGGGACTCATACACCCAAGGTGGCGTATGAGTTCTAGATCCCTAAATCTGGAACACACAACCTCAAACATTGAATTATGATTTGTCATTTGTTAAATGACAGGATTATCCTTAGAAAAATACATTTAATTAGGCTTGTGGATGCAAAATAAGACCAAATAAGGCATAAATAACTGAATTAATTAATAAAAGAGCCCTACTATATTGAGTGTGAGAGAAGTGCAAGATACACTTTACAACACACCCTAAATAAGACCTGAAGTGGGTCCGACATTTTAAAAGGGCCCTAAACTTAGATGTGAATGTGAAACACATTACAACACTAAATCTAAACATATATATACATATATATATATATCATTATTTAATATCAACTGACACATATATTCATGTATTCATAGATTGGTGCATATAGACAAAATGTGTGTATATATATATGTGTGTGTGTGTGTGTGTCTTGTATGTCCAATCAATACTCCAATGCATATGATATATCTGTACATGAATATACATAAGTATGTCTACCTACATATATGCATGTACATATATATTCATATGTATGAGTTATCAAAGACATGTACATATATACATATATACATTCTATGTATATACCTATCAACTAATATATGAACATGCATACTTGAAAAGAGAACTTACACTTGTCACACAAACTCAATCACATATCCCCAAACAAGAACATCCAAAGACTAACCACAAACCAATACAAAGCATTCCCCAAACCAAGAATGAAGATTAAGTTTACCTCTTCCCAAACTTATATTGACTCAACTAGACAAAACCAAGTTGTGAGTGTGTTCATGCTCAATTAGGCTCGTTAAGGGTTACAAGACCAAGTTGTTCTCCTGAGTGATACTCCCCCTCTCTTTTGGAGGTTCAAATTTGTTCCTGCATCCAACTTAAAGTGCATCACAATAGTAGTTAGTCGATAACATTATATTCATATGCATCATATATTTTCATCTTCTAAACATTTAGGATATCATATTGAATTGAGCATTCATTCATCACATTATACATCAAGATTCATATACTAAACACAATCATATTTTAAAGAATTTTAACTCAACAAGGTAATAGTAAATAGGTAATAACACAATGGGGTGTAGCATATTCCCTCCCTTGTGAATCATTGTCCCTGACGACTTTTAAGTATCAAACATAAAATATAAACCATAATACATAAACATAACAATATTGTTTCTGGAACTTTCAAAGTCAAGAAAAATATGAGGAAACTTTTGCTTCATCTCAGCATTATTCTCCCAAGTGGTAGAATCTTTTGCATACTGATCCAACTAGACCTTGCATTGTAGAACCTCTCTATTACGTAAGTGAATCTTATGTGTTCCAAGCACCTTGAGAGGTTTTATTTTTACCACTCCTAGGTCTTGTACATTTAAATTATTCCAATCAATGACATGGTTATCCCTTGGCATGTACTTCTTAAGGTATGACACATGAAAGACATTATGGATCCTAGTAAGAGCTGGTGGAAAAGCAATTCTATATGCAACAGGGTTCACTTCCTCGAGAACCTGAAAGGACCTATGAAATGAGGAGCTAGTTTGGATGACATTCCAAACTTTATGG
>VDFB02329075.1:0-12008 GCA_007258455.2 Sequoia sempervirens
TTGGAAGTCAAACGTAAGCCAATTTTGCAATTCTCAGTTCTTGCATACTTGATCTTATGGACTTATTCCTTCCTAGCACATATTGTGAATATTTCTCATTTGGTGCAAAAGACAGATTCCTCATTTTTGAACCACTCATAGCAAAGAGATTCACAATAAGACTTTAGCATTGGAACACTACTCTATACTTCTCTTGTCTAGACCATAAAGGATTGAAAATTCTTAATTTGATGCAATGATAGTCATGAAATGAGAATTTATATAACCATGCCTATTTTGAAACTTCACAGCTAATACTGCATCAACAAGAACTTAAGAAGTGTTGCATAAGAGTGTTAGGTTTGATAGGCCTTCTCTTCTCTAAGGGAGGAGAGCCTGCATCTTGAATTTTGAAATTTTTTTTAAGAAGCAAATATTTTACCTAAAAGCTTCAAACCTAGATGACATATTTGGCTTAGTCTATCTTGAAAATTATCAATGCGTTCAAAATCTAAAGGAGATTCTCCCTGAAAAGAAAACTTTACCCTTTTTCCCAAGGAAAGAAATTGCAACAAGTTGCAAGTGATTTATCTTATTTCTTTCTCACAGTTCCTGGTCAATCATTCATGGCTTAGGATAGTTCTGTTCCAAGGACACCCAAAAATCAAGAGATTCTTCTACCATCTGCAAGAAAAAAGGTTTTGGCTCTTTCACAATGTAAATAATTATGTAACATTGTTTTCTTGTTTTCCTTCCACATAGAAAAATGTTCACACTTTTTAGATTGATCAATGATCAATAATGGTTGATTGTAAACACTTGACATTTTTATGTTTGAACTTTAATTTATAATTTTGTATCATGACATTCGATTAGATCACTAATATTTTAATATTTCACTATGAAAGTGGTGGTGTATTTTTGCTATGTTATTTGACTATTAATATGGTGGTGTATTTTGAACTTGATTACTACTGCAAATATGTATATATTTCTAATTTTTATATGTTTTTGTATGAACGAACCCAAAACGAACCCAACCCTAGAAAAAAAATTTCCCGAACTGGCGAACCGGGTTCTTGAACCCGATCCCAAACCCAAAACTAAACCGGTAACTTACTAAAAAATAGATTTTTGTAGTTTATATTCATAATGTTGATTACATTGCATTGCACATCTTTCAAACTGAAAGCATTGCTTCACATTTCATAACTAATAACTAGATGCTGATAGATGACAAAATTTCAATTACAATATAGTTTTACAGTCAATCTAAGCGCTACATGCAATTACTTCCTACATTGCATAACAAATAACTAGGGATTTAATCGGCCAATTGCATTTTGGTTGTCATGGCATTCTATGAGACCACATTTCTTTGAGGCATTTTTTCAAACAATTCACTACCTTTGTCTATACTGCTACTCACATTTTCATACATGTTCACAAAGCATTTTTGTCAAATAGTTCAAGTGTTGCCTTTGTTACAATGGCTGAAAGCCTAAAACAAGTGCTTCAACAAGCTATGGATGCTTGGAAAAATTCCATCAAAAGCATAATAGTAAGCAATATCATAGACAAGGCAGTGAACTCTTTGAAAAATTCCTCAAAGAAATGAGGTCTCATGACCTGATGGAATGCCATGACAATCAAATGCTTTTGATTGTCATGGCATTCCATCACCATGAGACCTCATTTCTTTGAGTCATTTTTTCAAAGAGTTCACTGCCTTGTCTATGCTAACACATTTTTCATACATGTCTATCAAAGCATTTAGCTAAACAATTCATTGCCTTCCTACTATGGCTAAAAGCTTTAAACAGGTGCTTTTAAACAAGCTATGGATGCTTAGAAAAACTCTATCATAGCATAATAGTAAGCAATAGCATAGACAAGGGAATGAACTGTTTGAAAAAAATGCCTCAAAGAAATGTGGTCTCATGGTGGTGGAATGCCATGACAAGCAAATTGTTGTGGATTGTCATGGCATTCCATCACCATGAGACCACATTTCTTTGAGGCATTTTTTCAAATAGTTCGCTGCCTTGTCTATGCTACTACACTTATCATACATGTTTACCAAAGAATTTTATCAAACAATTCACCTCCTTGTTGCTATGGCTAAAAGCCTAAAATAGGTAATTCCAAAAAGCTATGGATGCTTGGAAAAAATCTATCAAAGCATACTAATAAGCAATAGCATAGAAAAGGCAACAAATTGTTTGAAAAAAAGCCTCAAAGAAATGTGGTCTCAATGGTGATGGAATGCCATGACAATCCACAACAATTTTCTTGTCATGGCATTCGTCATGCCATTACATCACCATGAGACCTCATTTCTTTGAGGCATTTTTCAAAGAGTTCACTGCCTTGTCTATGCTAACACATTTTCATACATGTCTATCAAAGCATTTAGCCAAATAGTTCATTGCCTTGCTGCTATGGCTAAAAGCTCAAAAACAGTGCTTTAGAAAAAGCTATGGATGCTTAGGAAAATCTATCATAGCAATAGTAAGCAATAGCATAGACAAGGGAATAACCGCTTGGAAAAAAAAATGCCTCAAAGAAATGTGGTCTCATGGTGGTGGAATGCCATGATGGTGCAGGAGCACCCAAGCTCCTTGAGGATCATTTGGAGAGTCAGGAGATGGTAGGGGTCTTGAAGGCCTATAAACCTTTCCAAAGCATCAATTATAGCATTTTGAAGCCTATAATGGCATTTGGCATGGATGAGTGTAATAGGAAGATCAAAAGTCCTAAGGGTCCTGATAAGGACCATAGGACCAAATTGACTTGTAAATGGAACAATGATGTTCTAGGAGTTTAAATAGGTATATGATGTTTTAATTAGGTTAAATAAGGTTGAATTATGATATGTAATAGTTTTTGAAGCTTTACAGTTAATAGGAGTTAATAAATTGCAATGTTGGAAATTCAAATTTTTGAAATCCAACTTTGGGCAGAAAAGTGAGTTTTAGGAGTTTCAATCACAATAATGTAATAAAATAAATTCTAATCGGTTGGGATAGTTGTAGAATGAGTCTATAATCTTGGAGAAATCATTTTTATGGAGGATTCACTGATATTGCAAGTGTTGTACGGACTGCTACAGAAAATCAATAAAAACTTCAATCTTTTTGTATTTTCTTGATTTTTTTTGATGAATCTCTGATTCCTTTTGGTGTCATGCTCATTTGGATGGTTTAAGAACTTGTATTTACATGCATTTAACCTTTTGAATGACTTGAATAATGTTGGGAATTAGTTTCTTGTGTTATATTGCTGACTGTCCTCAAAAAGTACTGATTTTTCACTAGTTTTGAGAGTCTTCATGAATAAATGATCCATTTTATGGGAGAGTGTGACTGAAAAGTTTTGAAATGGATCATATCTAACTTGTATTATGCATATCTAATAAGTTATTGTGCAGGAAAGAGTGATTCTTGGATGTACACCGAGTTTTAGCAAGGAAAAGGGCATGAAAATGGTGCCTAAAGTGTAGCAGCAAGAGATATACCTTAATAAGGGGTATATTTCTGAGTTGAAGGTGTTTAGATATGTTTAGTTATTGGTGAAAAGTCCAAGAGAAGGTTCTGGAAGTGTTGGGAAAGCTAATTTTCAAGAGGCCCTAGTTTTGGAGCAATTTATTGAGGGTTTTGTGATTTAGGGTGTTGAGGGTGTCAAAGAAGACTAATACCTTGAACATATTTGGTTTAGGAACATTTTAAAACATTGTTGAAAGTTTCATAGTCAAGGGATAAGTTTAAAGAGGGGTTGCTTTGAAAAAGTGGGCTAATTAGGCCTTAAATTTGAGGAAACAACAGATTTTGGTAGGTTTGATCTAGAACAAGTGCCATAAATGATTTGATATGTTGTGTATCATCATTAATCACATCTGAATCAGTCATTGTATTGAGGATCCCTTTGGGTAAGTTGAGTGAAAAGTCAAAAAACCATTGCTAGAAGCCTAGTTGGGCTAGAAGCCTAGTCAAGGTGCAAAATGTGAGTTTTGTCTAAGACAAAGGTTTGGGGCTTTGAAACCATTCAAGAAAAGTTTTTTTGAGTTCCTTGAGATCACTCCAAGGGTTTGGGTCCATTAGGAAAGCATCTAAGTTATAAGTGCACTATTGAGGCTTGTCTCCATCAGGGTGCCTGGAAGAGTGTTCCGAGATTGCATCATTGTAATCCTTGAAACTTTGAGTTTTGACTAAAGTCCCATCCCTCTAAGTACATCACATGACAAGAAAATTGTTGTGGATTTTCATGGCATTGCATCACCATGAGACCACATTTCTTTGAGGCATTTTTTCAAACAGTTCGTTGCCTTCTCTATGCTAGTAGATTTATCATACATGTTTACCAAAGCATTTTATCAAACAGTCAGCTTCCTTGTTGCTATGGCTAAAATCCTAAAATAAAACTTCCAAAATCTGGTATATGGATGCTTGGAAAAATATATCAAAAGATACTAATAAGCAATAGTATAGAAATGTAGTAAACTATTTGCCTCGTTAAATGTGGTCTCAATGGTGATGGAATGCCATGACAATCCACAACAATTTTCTTGTCATGGCATTCGTCATGCCATTCCATCACCATGAGACCACATTTCTTTGAGGCATTTTTTCAAAGAGTTCACTGCCTTGTCTATTCTCTTATGAATAGAATTTATTGAAATTCGAGATGCTCTTATAATATCTATGTAATAGGTGGTCATGATAAGGTTAAATTCAAATGAATAACTTGAAATTGCCTCATCAAGCTTCACACGCACTTTTTTAATGGCTTAAAATCATAATTGAGATTTGTCAAGATCATCAAAATAAGGATGTTGCATTGCTTTTCTACTTGATATTCTCTTGGATGGCTCATAAATCTGCATTTTATGCAAGGGGACACCAATCAATGTTTTCCTGGTTACATACAGATACACAAAGTAAAATAAGATGATAGCATTGGCATCAACCAAACTAACGTGGATACAAGTATAAATTAATAAGAACTGTTGTGCATATACTTAAAAATTAATCTAATGAACCATCTGGGTCTGCTCTACTTTTTATTGTGTCAAGTATTGCTCATGGTCGACTCAATGCATCTTCCATTAAGGTCTTGTCTAAAGGTCTACCCCATATTTTCTCAAATGAACATTGATGCCACGAAAAGGTTTGAGTAATGAAGAATCTTAAGGATGTATGTAAAATTCCCTCAAACAACCAATGTTTAACACTCTTATGTGGTACCTTCTCACTAATGCTTCGAGCAATCAACTCCAGCCCCAGAGGGGTATTCAATGTTTTCTCCATCTATAAATTGGGGCTTCCACTTAATAGTTCTGCACTCTCTTCGTTGTCTTCATTTTGCAATAACTACATAAACATGCCCTACATTTATATGTGTGGCATATCTCTTGAAATTAGTCAACATTATGAATACAGTACAAAGTAAGATAACAATATGGAATTTCAAATACTAAGAAAGTAGATATATTACCTAGTTGAACTAGATTCGATACATGGTCAAAGTCAACTGATGATTCCATCTGTGTTAGTTCCACTGCCATCAGAGGGCGATACGTGTGAAGTGGGCTAAGATAACTTGTCAACCATTTTTCAACCCACTCCCCTAGCTCACAATCATTCCAAGCTTGCATTGTACATAAAGAACAAAAGCATGCCATTTTACGTGTATTGATACTCCATGAACCTGCATTTGAGCTAAGGAAAGAGTGCATCTCACTCGATCCTGTTAGTGTACAACAATCCTCATATGGTGCAATGTTAGTATCATCCATCAACCAAAAAAATATATGAACTGAAGATGTACCTTCATTACCTGGACCCATTGAACCATTACACCACTCGACGATTGATCTTGCATCTATCATCTGTGCACTGTCTTTATACTTTAACTTTTCTCATGCTAATGCTCTTTTCACGCATGCTCCTACACCATCATGCTCTCCCTTTCCATGTCCAGCCTCACAAAAGTTCCACATATGTTGAACACGTATAGTGAGATGCATCCTGCACAACCGGTAGAACATGCACATGTTCTTGAACTGTGCTGCACAATTATCTGACCATATTGTATGTCGATCATATGATATGCCCCTTTGAGCCAAATGATTGTAGAACATATGGAAGCAACCTTGCATGAACTCTGGAGAATGCGTGCAATCATCACTAATATAAAAGTGATACTCCCTCAATACCTTCCTTTCATCCTCTGTACTTTCAGCTGCATGTATGAATGCTATGTGCACAAATATCAAAACCTGTGTGGAGTTGTAATACTGTGACTACACCTCACGCTGTGGCTGTAGAGTTTAGTTCTCTACAAAGTCAACCACTAATACTATGCTACCAAGTGGAAAGGTGTCCTTGCATAGCTTGAATTGTGTGTCCAGCCATCGAGCTCTATGGGTATGCCTTGCATACTCATACACTAGATTCTCAAGAAACATGGACATGAACTAATACACTGGAATCTTCTTAATAAACAACTCAGACCTTTTTGCTTTAGACCCATCTTTTGTAGCATATGCCTCTGTTTTATACTTCCCAAACTCTACTAGTTTTTGTCCCACCTCATATGTGCTTTCCATATGTTGACATACTAGCACTCGTTGCAAGCCACCACAACACTCGCATGAACCATCCAAGCATGTTGTCCTATAGAATATTTGGCCATCCTCTATTTCACATAAAAATTTTGATAAGAACTTTCTTGAAGATTTTGGTGGGGCTTCTATGCCACAATCCTGCAAAACATCGTTAGTATGCAAATGTAAACATATAGAACGATAAACATCATAATGGTTAGAGAATTCAATATGTAGTTTATAGCAACAAGTAGTGCGTGTGTGATTTATCTTGACATAAAAAGGTTTAATTATTTCAAAAAATCTTTGAGAAATACTAATTTGAGGATAAGAATTTTGAAATTTATGAAAAAATTGGGTTTGAGTCATATCCAAAAAATGCTTTGGATGTGGCTCACAGTTTCAACTATCGATTCTCCTTCTTATGATATCCCTTTGATTCGAAGATGGCCTCTTATTATTCTTCCAATAATCTTCAATTAGTGTTCTCAATGCTTCAACAACTTTTTTATCTTTGTGTGGTAGTCTCCCCGAGAATGCCCATAATTCATTTGAATCGGTGCCCTCAATTCTTTGCCACCTTTGAATGGCTTTTGATAAAGTTTTTCTACTAATTCCCATTTGTTCACTTGTCTTTTTAATGAGGCGAGATTTATTTGTTTGATAGCTTACCAAAGTCGATGTAATGACACGTCGGGTGACATTACTATCCTTTGAGCGTGAGGTCTTACCCACACTGTCATAAGCATCCATTAGATTCTTCACAATAGTGTTTTCACTTGATGCATTCGATGTTCTCAACCCAGGAGTCTTCATGATGTTTCTGTACTTTAAACCCCACATCATTTGAACAAATAGTTGACATCTTACAGTCTCATTTAGCCTTTCAAAGAACATTTGCCAAATCTTATTAGCATATCTTCTACAAGTGTGTTCTGGAATCTTACCTTCCATGTGTTGCAAAATATCCTCATCAATATTAATCAAAAACTTTGGCTTTCTATGCAAAATTCTAGGTGTTCTCTTAGGTACATACATCTCAACATTAACAATTGCATCAATATTTAATTGAGGTGGGGTAGATTGTGTATCTTCGATCGAGGGTGGAATAGAAGACATACCTTGAGGTTCACATGGGGATGATGGCATACCTTGTTCCTCAACTCCGAGTGATGATGTACTCTCAACTTCAGATGTGGTGGATGGTGTCCAACCATAGTCACTTGTGGTAGATGGTGTCGCTCCATATTCTTGTGCTTAATGGTGTCCCTTTGTATTCACTTGTGGTAGAGGGTGTGTCTCCAACTACGGTATCTGCATCTCCCCTAGCATGACTCTTTCGTATTCATTCCCTTTGTGCTGCCAATTTCTTTTCTCTTTTTGACAGTTGAGGTTCCTCTTCAACTAGCTTGTTTTAATCAATCGTTCCCAATTTCTGCTTTTCACGATATTCTCTCATCCATTTTTTCTCTTTATCTTTGATGGCTTGGAGCTGATCATCTGTTAGTTTTTTCCTTTTAACAGTTCGTTTCTTCGGCATGACGAATAATTTTACCTGTGCAAAAAGTGCTAATTTGTCAAATTAACTAATTGAAATCTTTGGAAGCATACCTCAATGAAAGCTTTGGAAGCATACACAAAGAAAGTCAATGAAAGCTGGTTTGTATAACTATTTGACAAAATAACTCAATGATAGCTTTGGAAGCATAGACAAAGAAAGTCAATTGTTAAATTTAACAAAATGCCTCAAAGAGATGTGGTTTAAAAATGTAATAGGAAAGTGTATCAAATTGTGTGATTTAAAATGTCCATTGACAACGTAAGGTTGTAACATGACAAACTGGTGCAGGAGCACCTAGGTCATGAAATTCCTTCAAAAGGCTAATTTGTTCAATTGTAATGTTCAAGTAAATATGATGAGTGTAGGTCATTAAATGATGAATTTCAATGTATTTGCACCATGAAATAGGTCACTAGGTGATATTATTGAAAAGTTGCTTTTATAACAAAGTTGTCAATTATTGTAAAAATGTAAAATTGCACAAAAGCAGGAAGGTGAAGAGTCTTTTTTGTGGAAGGGAAAGGATGGGTTGATGAAGATGAAGAGGTAGTTATTTCAACTGATTTAGACACCTTTAAAAAGAATTGTAAGCTCGAGAAAGGAAGATCTTGTATCCAAAAAATCCATAAAAATTAATAAAAAAACCTCTGCTCAGTTATTTTGGAAACCTTTTCTATTCTTGTTTTCAAGTTGCATAGTGATTCAAGCATGTTCTAAGATTTGATTCTTGTCAGGGAAAGAGACTTCTTTCATTCTTGAAAGTTGTAGGAATTTTAATTCAAATAATCAATCTAATTTGAACTTAGTTTCCTAAGTCTCGGTCTGTGGTTTCCTTAGAATTGTTTAGAGAGTCTAAAAAGTGATTCTTAGCCATTCCACCAATGTAGGGCTAGTAGGTCAGTGGAATGGATCATATTTAGTGTCTTTTCAATATGAAGATGTGTGTGGCAGGGGTAAATAGAAATAAGAAGTTGAGATACTGTTGCATGAACAAAATTCTGAATTTTCTCATTCAAAAAAATGGTGTTTTCAAATAGGGTTTGAGGAAACAACATGTAGAAGAGCTTAGAAATGATTTCAAAATAGTTTGTAGACATAATGAAGCATGTTTCAATTGTTGGGTGGAGTAGTAGAGGTTTTGCAAATGTTTCATTAAAGAAACCCTCATGGTTGGTGTGTTTTCACCATATAATCAAATGTTTACTGATTTTGTGTATTGATGGGCATTTCCCATCTTGAAACTTGTTTATTTGTGAGTTTCTACACATGGCCTAAGACTGTTTGCAGGTTTGGTGGATTAGTGAGTAGTTCTATGATGACTTGCTTTGATAAATTGACCTATTTAAGGGCTTTTACCAAGAGCAACATGTTGGTTCTACTCTGTTTTGTGAAATAAGTGTATAAAATTTTATAGTATGTTGAAAAGGATCAAAATAGGCCTAAGAATCTGTATTGGGATTGTGTAAATGCATTATGATAGAAAAGGAATCACCTGATTAGATGGAATGTTGGCCTCCTAGAGATATTTGGCATTGTTTGCTAAAAACAGAGAATATGTAGAAACAACGAAAGGAATGTTGTTAAGTGCTTGGGAGCAGTCTCATTTGTTATGCCACAGTTGTGTCTATGCTTGGTAATGTTTTGAAGGTAGATTGTGAAAGATTTGATGATTTGGGAATATGTTTCCAATATATGGCAATGGTTTCTCGAATGCAAAGTAGTCAGAGTGTGTCTATACTGATATATTGGAATATTACAATCAAAACATGATGAAATTGGTATCTTAAAGGTCTGGTGACAGTGTTAAACTAATGCTGCTTGTTGTTGTTACAAATGGTGTTTAAGTGAAGATAGGATGATGGATGTGTTGATTTGAGCAAAGATATCTTAAATGGCTAGGATGATGTTTGATTGCAGGTCTAAGGAATAGAGGTGTTTGATTGTTTTTGCCTTGAAGGGGTAAGTTGAGTTGATGAGTGATTGTTGTATTGTTTATGACAAGAACAAAGTTGAAATTTGATTCAGAAAATGGTTTACTATATGGAGATGGTGAATTGGCTATTGATAGCCTTATAACTTGAAATGAAATAAATTGATTTTGGTTGAATGAAAAGTAGTTTTGGATGAATTTGACAAAGTTTGTATAAATTGATCTTTTACTCTTTATTGATTTGGGAAGGAAGTTCCCTAAAGAAATGATGTTGTTGAGTGGCTTGACAATTTGATATTGAATCACAAACAAATAATTTGATCAACATGGAATAAGCTAAACAAAAAAAATGAAAGCAAGCCATAATAGAATGAAAGAAAATGTACAAAGATTTCACATACCTAAAAAAGCAAAGTTTCAAATAGAGGAGTTCTACCCAATTATGCAACCTTTGCTTCTTCCTTCCTCAAAATCCTCAAAAATTTGACTTCTTCAAAAGCTTGTTCCCCTCGAAATTTCAATTGTATATCAATTATCACTATAATTCAAACTTGAATTGATATTATATTCCTCTCAATGTGAAAACTCTGCTATTTCATGCAAAGGTGATGGAAAGAACATTCAAAAGGTGATGGAATCTCAAAATCATGCATGCACACTTCACTCAATCACCAAAAAGCTACTTTTTGTCGAGCACGTGCAAAACGAGTAGAATATGCAGAATGTGGGCTGACATCACGGGCATATTGTGATTTTTTACTATTTTTAGTGATAACGCGAGTGCGTTATTTAATCCTAAATGAACATATCTCCATTGGTTAATAACACGCTCGCGTTATGATAACCATGTCAAGTTGTGTTGGCATATCAGTGAGACACTGTCCATGTCTCCCTGATGCCAGCACAGTTAGCATTCGATATCACCAAGAGTCCTTACAATCGACAAGAGGTTATATCAAGTTCACCCATTGCATCGACTTCAGTTTTCTCTTCGGCAAGACTATCGCTCTTGCCAGGACCTCACGCTGAGCCTTCATGTTAATCCATGTACATCCACCAGTCGGCAAGACTCATCGCTTCTGCTAGGACTTCATACCGAGGTTCAAAAGTCACATAGACAATAGAACTTACATCGGCGAGACTATCATCTTTTGCTAAGAGATCATACCAAGGTTCAAAGACTTTCTCTGAAGTGATCAGTAGTCAGCAAGACTTTCATTCGTAGTTGAGACTTCACACTGAGACCCCTTTAGTTACATCAAGCATCGAACGGTCAGCAAGACCTCACACATTGGTAAGACTTCTTACCAAGCCATCACATGTTACTCAGAGGACACCAAGCAAATGCTATCGGTGAGACATACCACTCTTCGTTGAGAGTTCTTATTGAGTTCTCCAAGTTACCCTAAGACCACCATTTGCCAAGAGTTATACCAAAGACCCCTCATCATCAACGAGACTCTCCATCGGCCGCTGAGACTTCATACCGAAGTCATTGTGTCACCGTGAAGACTCCAAGATTTCCCCCATCGGTGAGACCTTTCTTCATCGCTAAGGCTTCTTCCCGAACTAAGCCTTTCGGCCAAGGGTCTCCCCGATAAACGATATGTATGGCCTATTGGCCAGATATCTCCACGCGGTAAGAAAACATACAGAACACAACATGTCACACCGAAGATTCCAATGTGTAACCACTTGGCAAGACTTCTGCAAGGTCACAGTGACCTATACAAAACATAAGGTTACAAATTTGTTCATTGGCTAGACATAGAATATGTCACACCGACTTTGCTCCAATAGGCATTTTAGCCTATGGGATTGAGACATATTTTTCCAACATAGGAGGGAGAGGGTTGAGAGAGAGAGAGAAAGGGAGAGGGGGTAGGAGGGAGAGGGTTAAGAGGGAGAGAGAGACCTAACAGAGGGAGAGGGGG